>JAULAV010006171.1:0-50002 GCA_030789695.1 Scilla litardierei
TTCCGCCAAAAAAACCATTAAACCCTAGGAGGATTCTTCATCGCCACGCGGCCGGAAGCCGCCACGCGACCCCCCGATCTCGCGCGCACGCCGCTGCCGCTCGCAGCGACGTGCGAAAATCGCCACCGCCTGCTGCGGCAGGCGACCCCCACTGCTCGCAGCGGCAGGCGACCCCTGCCGCTCGCAGCGGCAGGCGACCCCCGCCGCCTGCAGCGGCTGCCGACCCCGCCGTCTGCAGCGGCGGGCACCCCGCCGCCTGCGACGGCGGGCAGATCCCGTCGCCAACAGCCCCGGACGGGCCCCGCCGCCTACAGCGGCCCCCCCGTGCGTGCGCGTGTCTAAAAACCCTAGCCGCCAGAAGCGGCAACTCACGCGACCAAAAACCCTAACTAGGGTTTGACCACAAAAATTTCATTTCTAAATTATTTTTCAGATTTAATTACGATTTCTTTTTCGTTAAAATCTGGATAAATTACATGCTTTTAATTCATCGCATTTTATTCGGATTATCTGATTATTATATGTTTAATAATTAGGAAGATCTTGCGACCGATCTGCCGTTAGTCAACTAACCTAACGGTGTATGACGTTGCCCAGTGGTCCAATAATTATTAAACGAAAAATTTTCATTTCCATTATAAACTGCCTGTGATGATTAATTGCATGTAATGATTAAAACTGCCTGTGATGATTAAATGCCTGCTGCATTTTTTCTGCCTGCGACGAATGTGATATTTGATGTGGTTTTGGATAGGCTAGTTATCACCATTATTTCCCTTGCATTCTTTTCCTTTTTTTGAGAGAAAAATGTAGTGAGGATATTATTGTAAAAATTTCAAGACCATCGGACGTCCCACGAAGATGAAGATTCCATTCCAGAAGAATAGGGTCCCCACGTGGGTTCCCGAGTTGTATTTTCATTTTTATGGGACTGTATGGAATTTATTTAAAATGGTGATTAGCCGATCCATGCAGCAAATATTTGTGTCTGAAATGCTTAATTATTTATTTTTCTTTAAAATATCTAATTATTGCTTATTTTTAAACATGCTAGAAAGATAATGGCTAAAATTACGAGCGTCGACTTTGACGTATTGGATGCTACATGCAAAAATTATTTAAGCTGGCAGTTGGACATAGAATTCCATCTGCCGCACAGGGACTGAGCCATGCCATCGCTGTAGGTGATAAGGTTTCTAATATAGATAAAGCGAAAGCAATTATCTATATCAGACGCCATATTGATCGGACCCTGAAGGCCGAGTACCTCACGGTGGAAGACTCTTATGAGTTATGGACCGCCCTCGAGGATAGGTATAAACATCAAAGAGATGTTATACTTCCCCAAGCACGATATGAATGGGAGAACCTCCGTCTCCAAGACTTTAAGTCTATCGCCGAGTACAACTCGGCACTTTTTATATCATCTCACGCCTGAAGTTGTGTGGTGAGAAAGTGACGGAGGAGCGCATGTTAGAGAAGACGTATACATCCTTCCACGAGAAGGATGTTATACTAATGCAGCAGTATCGTGAACGAAAGTTCACGAAATACTCAGAGCTTCTCTCATGCCTTCTGATGGCAGAGCAGAATAGAGACCTCCTTCTGGCCACCCATAACTCACGCCCTACCGACAATGTTCCTGCGCCTGAAGCGCATCACAGCTCCTTCCAAAAGAAGAGGAGCAACTTCAAAGGCAAACCCTAGAAGGGTAAGGCAATGAAGAAGTAGGCTAGAGGACCCCCTCCAAGAACCAACAATGAGGGAAAGAAGAAAAATGTGTGGAAGAGAAAAGACGACGGCCCGACATCTGCCCCAGAAAGGACTGGAAAGATAAGTGCCGCAGGTGTGGCATGAGTGGACACTGGTCTAGGAATTGTCGAACTCCATGCCACCTACAGGACTTGTACAAAGCGAGCCAGAAGCAAGCTGAGAGAAACCGGGTGGAACAAGAAGACCTGGCACCAATCAGGTTCATCGCTGACTTCTCAAACGATGACCTGCTCGACTGAAGAATTATCTACTTTCTATGCATTGTAATTTTGAAAACCAATTTACTATCTGTTTGTTTGTTTTCTAGCTTGTTGGATGAATTTTCAGACATTGAATAATTATTAGTAGTATATCTTTTCTTGTGCCTTATACTGCGATGGTTTTTCTCTTAAAATTAGATGGCTAATAAATGCCTAGTGGACAATGCCTCTACGCACACGATCCTCCAAGACATATGTTTTTTTTCCAAAGTATTGATAAATACGATGGAACCATGAATACAATCTCTGGTCCATCAGGAATTATTGAA
The DNA here is from genome assembly GCA_030789695.1 of Scilla litardierei. Lineage (NCBI taxonomy): Eukaryota > Viridiplantae > Streptophyta > Magnoliopsida > Asparagales > Asparagaceae > Scilla > Scilla litardierei. The sequence continues at coordinate 2,303 of JAULAV010006171.1, forward strand.
GGATCAGGGGAAGCACATTTTATGCTCCCCAACAAAACACAACTACTAATAAAAGATGCACTTGTCTCCCCTAACTCTCATAGAAATCTGTTAAGCTTAAAAGATATCCGTTTAAACGGATACCACCTTGAGACTGTGAGTAAACAAATCATAGAATTCTTGTAAGTAACGTCTCATAAAAACAGTGCTAAAACCACCGTCGAGTGTTTTGAGGGACTCCCGTCGGGTCTCTACCATACAAGGATAAGAGCAATGGAAGCAAACACACTCGAGCACCAGAAGTGCGACAATCAACCAGAATTCCAACTCTGGCACAATAGACTAGGACGCCCTGGAAGGAATATGATGCGTCGCATCATTTCCCAATCCCGTGGAATTAACTCGAAAAGCCTGAAGCTACTTCAAAAGGGTGCATCTCCTTGTTCCCCTTGTCACAAAGAGAAATTGATTACTAGACCATCCCCCCTGAAGGTCGATTCAGAGTCTCCGAGCCTCCTAGAGAGAATATATGGAGACATTTGCGGGCCTATTCACCCCGCAAGTGGACCATTTCGGTACTACATGGTACTGATTGACGCATCTTACAGATGGTTGTATGTGTGCCTCATGTCCACCCGCAACGTAGCCTTTGCAACGCTACTGGCACAAATCATAAAGTTGCGGGCACATTTCCCAGATAACCAGATCAAGAAATTGCGTCTGGACAATGCTGGGGAATTCACATCACAAGTCTTCCTAGACTACTGCCAAGCAACCGGCATAGAAGTTGAACATCCTGTAGCTCATGTTCACACCCAGAACGGGTTAGCCGAATCTCTTATAAAGAGACTACAATGGATTGCTCGTCCATTGTTGATGCAATGCCAGTTACTGGTAAATGAATGTGGACATGCCATCTTGCACGCTGCATCACTAATAAGATTACGACCGTCAGGGAGTCAATCTTATTCTCTGATGCAACTTGCATATGGGAACCCACCGGATATCTCTCACCTGAGGATATTCGGATGCGCTGTCTATATCCCTATAGCACCACCGCAGAGGACCAAGATGGGTCCTCAACGGCGACTCGGTATCTATATAAGATTCGACTCACCATCGATCATTAGATACCTGGAACCCCTAACGGGGGACGCCTTTAAGGCACGTCTAACAGATTATGAGTTTGACGAAAACACTTTTCCCAAACTAGGCATTAACATAGAGAAGCCAGAAGCTTCAAAGACCATTTCATGGGATACCAAAACTTTATCCCATTTTTATCCGCGTACAAACCAATGTGAAGACGAGATCCTGACGATCCTTCAAATACAAAATGTAAGGACCGTCTACCTTGCAATATTAACAACAAACACTCTAGAGGGGGGTGAATAGAGTAATGACAATAAATTGTGCAATTAAAATTAAGCTTGTAAATGCGGAATAATAAGTGCTAGAGGAATTAATCAATACAATCAATCCAAACGCAAACACAAGAATTACATTGGTTCCCTAAACTTGGGTACGTCCAGCCACACCAATATCCACTATAATTCTCACACAGATAAGTGAATACAATCTCACACAGAGATACCTCATATAAAGGATTTGGATTCTCACACGGAGAAATCCTCACTCTCACACAGAGAGACCTCTCACCGAGGATTTAGGATTCTCACACAGAGAAAATCCTTGCTTTCACACAGAAAGACTTAAGCTCTCACACAGAGAGATCTCAACCAACCCTCTTACAGAAGGTTATACTCTCACACAGAGAGTAACTAGTTCTCACACAGAAAGCACGGGTTTCAAAGAAATAACAAAGTAAAACAAATACTCTTACCTATGCCTTGAGATGTACATACTTATAGATGAATGCAAGGCATGGAAGAGGTTCTCGAAGTGTTGAGATTTGCTTGAAAGCACTTGGATGAATTCCCTTGAGCTGGACTTCAATGCATGAAGAGGAATGAGAGCTCAAAAGAGGGAATTGAGAGAGTTTGAGAGTGACTTATAGATCTCTTGTGATTTTCAATAGCATCAAGAAGTTCTAGAGATATCAGCACACCCATATATATATATATATATATATATATATATGACCCTATATCAACCCTCAAAACCCAAGAAAACAGCCAACGGCCCAAAGATGCATGTAACGACCTGTATTTTTAGCCGTGTTTTAGATCGTGTGTATCGGTATCTTATTTCAATCGTCTGTATGAATTTTCGTCTGTACGTTTCTTGCAACGTATGTGCGACTCTGTTTTTTCGTTTTTTTACCGTATCGTCACTAATTAACAACCAAGTTTAATTTAAAAACTTAAAATTAATTATTTTTCCTAATAACTTATGTTAGTTTAATAATTATCTTAAACACTAAATTAAGCTTAATCATTCCCCTTTAGATCTTGTGATAGGGAGTAAGCCAAAATCGTAGGCAGATTCATTTTCCCTTGCCCAAATCGTAGGCAGATTCATTTTCCCTTGCTTAGAGTCAACAAACATCATTAAAATCGTCCTAATCCCAAACCTACACACATTTAATTTGTTCTCTGCTCTTTCTTAGAATAATGAGGAGATTAGGGGAGTCTAACACGTTTATAGCCAGATACATCCTTAAGTCAACAAACATCATTAAATAGTGTCTTAATCCAACACCTAAACTGATTAATATTGTCTCCTGTCAAAGTTTCTCAAGGCAATTAAGCTACGTCTTTTCCCCGATAAAATCATCTGCAAACCTATCTTGATTTCTTGCAAACAAGCCCACCTCTGCAAATCCTCCATCAACCTGCAAGCAAATCTTTCCATCAGACAAACCTGTAAACAAATTCTACAGCAAACATTTTCCCAAATCCAAATCTGTTCATCATCCTTCCAAATCAATTCACCAATGCCAACAAATTTTCAGCCAACATTCCAACCAAAAATCATCTTCCCCAACCCAAATTCTCACCACAAATTTCAACCCAAACTGATTTTTGAAATCAGAAATCAAAATCTTGAGGGATAATTTCTGGTCTGAAAACAATTTTAGAGATCACAAAATCAAAACCCCAAACCTCCTTCATCTCCTTCCCCCTTCCTCCCATTTGGCCGCACCACCCCTCCGACCTGCGCGCGCCTGAAGCCTCGACCACCGGCCCCCGTCAGCCCGCCGACCTGCCCGTCGCCCAGCTGTCGCTTGCGTGTGCCGCGTGCAGGAGGGAACCGCCGCGTGCCGCCCCAGGGAGTTGACGATCGTCGGAGGCTACGCCGCCCGGAGCCGCCCAGCACCGACAGTCCGCCCTCCTCCCCCCGTCGTCGCGCTAGGTGAGAAGCCTTCATCCCTTTTGTTTTTGGCGTGAGCTCCTTGACTTTGGTTGCCTGCAAACATTGAAACACAAAAAGAAGAAGGGGGGAAACGAAATGATAAGGGGCAGGGGAGTAGATAAGGGGCCTGCGAGTTATAATGAAGGGATAATAAAGAATGAATTAAGAAAGAGAGAGGGAGACAGAGAGGACCCTTGAGTTAATAAGAAGTTTATTGAATGAATAAAGAATCCATGTCACAGCCTGGTATATTAAAGAATGAAGAGATAAAAGAAAGGGGGAAGTATTAAAATATAATGTTAGAGGGTATGGTATTATTATATTGTAGAATAGTTGGAGTAGGTGTGATATTAACCCTGACCTCATGTTAACTATATAATTAGCTTCGAGTAAATTAATATTAATAGGGTGTTAGCATTAAGTATTAACTAACTAGTATTAAATTTTGGTAGCTTGTTGTTAGATAATACCAGAATGAAATGAGGCGTATCAAGTTAGTGTAACATAAAATAAACATCACCCAAGCCAACGAACCCAGTAAAATTAAATGAACCCACTTTAAGGACTTGATATTTTGACTATCTCACGATAAATCTAATTCGGTGATATGTATGACCAAAACATAGAACCGGACATACCAACACGTAGTACTCGTCCAGACGAACCCATGACAACTGATACCACCGGAAACAGGCAAGTGATACTTGCCAGTAATTATTTAGGCCATGTTTTAGGCCAATTTGTGTAGTAGCGTAAAAGAGACTAGGCGATGAAATGATAGTCGCCTAGACGCCCTTGCTAGATCTAGCTTGACAACGAAGCTAGATCCGACACCTTTACCATGCTACCTTTTCATGCTGTCATGTCACGTTTACTTTCAATTAACTGTACGCGCTTTTAACTGCTCATTACATGTCATGTCATGCATCAAATTGTTCTATTGTGATTGCGTAGCATACGCTACAATAATTGTAACTATTGAGGCTAGGCACCTGCTTTGTGGGTACAACCCTATGCCAATAACACTTCCTGGTTCGTGATCCAGAAGATGGGCGCCATTCCATATACAAAACACTTCCTGGCTCGTGATCCAGAAGATGGGCGCCAGTCCATATACAAAACACTTCCTGGCTCGTGATCCAGAAGATGAGTGCCAATCCATATACACGTGGAGGGGTAGGGTTAAATGGTCGACACTTCCTGGCTCGTGATCCAGAAGATGGGCGCCAGTCCATATACACGTGGAGGGGTAGGGTTAAATGGTCGCTTGAGCGTAGAAGTTAGCCCGTACAGCCACTTCAGTCAAAAGACGGAAACTCTGTGCACAAAGTGATAAATCAGTGATTCGTGAATTGTGAAATAGTGAATTGTAGCTTTTTGCTACGACGTGCTTGATTGTTATCATCTTGTTCATTTAATTGTTGCACTCTTTTAATGTCATGTCATATCATTTTGTTAGAACTGCTAGTTGCATTATTTTATTTGTATCCTTGCACAAAAGTCCTCCGTTTTCCTTGTGAGACTTTTGCTGACATGTGCCCTCTTCTCTTTGGGTGTCACATATCAGGTTCAGAGACAGAGTTAGTTGCAGATGACGAGCAGTACGCGGATGTAGAGTTCGAGGTTCTTACATGGACTGAGTTTGAGGACACTGGTGACCAGTCCTAGATTCACTTGGAGTCTTCCTTAGCTGTTGTTGCTTTTCCTTAGTTGCTGTTAGGTTTCGGTGCGTATCATCTATCTCTTTTAGTTTTGTTTTGGCCATGCTTAGGCCTATTGTTCAGACTTGCACTTTTGTGACTATTCTGTGATGTTGGAATAATTGTTAGATATTTTGTTGGTGGATGTTCTTTTATCTGCTTCATTATTATTGTTATTGTTTCGTCGCAATGCAAGGACCTGCTGCTATTTGAAATTTTTATAGACGCTTATCAGACTGCAGCTTCACAGCTCCACGTCTGAGCGGACCTCCTCACGTCTCGCCTTCCGTACTTGGAAAGCGGGGCGTGACAGGTTTTAGTGGGGCCCATGCAGGTCCCTCGTTGCATCTACGAAATATCGGAACAATAATAATGATAACAACATCCATTTGAATATTCGAAACATTCAAGTCATGAATTGAGTCTAATCAGAAGATTTTCCTTGTCTTAGATGGTAGGAAGACTTAGAGAGACGTCCAGGTTTGATAGTCAGGCGCTTTCGTTGATACTTAGTTGTACTCGTCTTAAGTTACCTTGGTAGTCTCTCACCCAGCCCGGACCATATTAGACTTCTAGAGCTTTTCCTCTAGTCGTTCGTGCTAAGTTCTCCTGATCGTCTTAGGACCCTTCCCTGAGACCTCTATTACAAAGTCTAATTAGGTTGAGTCCATATTACACATACCTACCATTCTCCCATTATTTCATTCATAACCATCTCTATGCCATCTGATCAAGCTAACTCTTGTCACGACTACTAATTTGATACCACTGTCTGCAGACTAAGTAGAGCCTACCATGATAGAACGGTATAATAATGAGCGGTCTTAAATTACTACTAGACCAGTGTCTAGAAAGGAATGGAAAGAGGGTTGGTCAACCAAAGGACTTGTCCTGTGGTCATAGAAATGACCTGTGCCTTCAAGCCCTGACTACCTAGCTGGTTTGTGAGTTAAGCTAGACTTCTTATTATTAGGCCAGCCCACACTATTAGATAGTCAAGCAATGTTTGTTTTCCTCATGCTCCCTCATTTCTTGTCCTTTCTGTGTTATTTCGTCTACTCGGTTGTCCTACTATTGTCATCACATTGCTTGTTGGTTAAAACATTTTGCTACCACATGCCATGCCACCGTCGCACTTGCAGCAGTCACCTTTACTATATACATTACACGCGTTTTACTTACCACACTTGAGCAGCCACCAATACTTTACTTTCCGCTCGTATATACATATCTGTTCTTACTTCTTGCACCTGTAAGATCATCTGTCTGATCAAGCTAAATCCATGTCCTTGCCTCACCTGAACCCATTCGTTGCAAACTTAATTCGTTACAACAAACAACTCTGTATCCTACACTATCTCTTGGTTACACATTAGTGCATTTATTTACTTGCTTTAGCGAGATTAGTTTTACATTTGCGTTATAACCCTTTTCTTTTTAAAATGTTATTCTCGTACCTTTATTTCTATCATCAACAGTGTTGACTTTGTTCTGCGTTATGTTGATAGGATGTTAGATATGATTATTATAATAAGTGGATTATAATTACAGATAAGAGTAGTTGAGATGATGTAAGGTGTAGTTATATTGATTGTTTACTATATGATCGATAGAATGATGTGTTCAAGAGCTGTATTTCACATTTGGGTATACCCATACATAATGGCTTCAATAAGATTCCATATTATGAATGGTGCACATGAAAACGAGTATGTTACGGATATGAAATTCATATTAGTAGCAGCTGAGAGTAACCTTGTAGATATTACATGACTTATGATGAACGATGGTGATTAGTAGAGTATGTAAAGTAACAAGATTTCATTGTACGGATAGAGTGATGGAGACGTCGAGAATGATATGACATGTTGATACGAATGGATAGTTGCGTTAATTGATCTAAGTTGCTTGGGATAATATTCAATAAGAAAGGATGAGATGTGATTTAATAATTTGTTAATTTGGGTGTTTAAACTTATGAGTTGTCGCGATGAAGAATGAGTTGAGAGCATGATAAATGTTGAAGTTGGATTTATAGTACTACAAGTTAGGTTATACAATGAGCAAGGGATGAAACATTGCAGATGAGACGGCCTCTACGAATGTACAGTTTTTTTTGGAGAACTTAAGTATAGATGATATCGTATAGTAAAGATCCCCGAGACGATGTTACTTCCTTAATAGCAATGATGAACGAAAGATTGAGGGAATTTGTAAGAAGTATTGGTTGAGGATATTTGATATTTTTCCTTCCGAGGTTGCCTTGTTTAAAGTATTAATTGTTTAAGGTAAGAAATATAAGGTAGAAATCAAAACAGAAGGGGAAAGTATTGGACCCATATTTAAGTTCAGGATATGCTTATAGTTGTAACATTATTCAGTGACAAGACAAGAAGTGATAATTTATTATAGTAACACTTGTTTGGGTTTATGAGTTTAACACCCAGGGTGTTAGAATATTTGGGGTTACAGTTGGGAATATAGTTATATATTTGTATTTTATTATGTTCTCACCCCTGTCCTTGCACATCTTGGGTAGCCGTCCCTAGCCCTTTCACTTGCCCACTAATGGTTAAGACCATCGACGGTGCTTAGTTGTCCGAACCTCTTTTGGAAACTCAATCTTAATCACATCACTTGTGTCTTTTCCTAACCAATTTCATCTCTTTGTCTCAAAGTATTTCAAGTCATAATTTACCTCATAGAACTACGAGAGCGTTATCCATCTTCGTTTCCTGTTCCTTAGTTGATAGGAAATTCCGAGGACGGAATTTTTCTTAAGGTGGGTAGAATCTAACGGCCTGTATTTTTAGCCGTGTTTTAGATCGTGTGTATCGGTATCATATTTCAATCGTCGGTATGACTTTTCGTCTGTACGTTTCTTGCTATGTATGTGTGACTCTGTTTTTCCTTTTTTACCGTATCGTCACTAATTAACAACCAAGTTTAATTTAAAAACTTAAAATTAATTATTTTTCCTAATCACTTATGTTAGTTTAATAATTATCTTAAACACTAAATTAAGCTTAATCATTCACCTATAGATCTTCTGATAGGGAGTAAGCCCAGTTCGTAGGCAGATTCATTTTCCCTTGCCCAAGTCGTAGGCAGATTCATTTTCCCTTGCTTAGAGTCAACAAACATCATTAAAATCATCCTAATCTCAAACCTACACACATTTAATTTGTTCTCTGCTCTTTCTTAGAATAATGAGGAGAGTAGGGGAGTTTAACACGTTTATAGCCAGATACACCCTTAAGTCAACAAACATCACTAAATAGTGTCTTAATCCAACACCTAAACTGATTAATATTGTCTCCTGCCAAAGTTTCTCAAGGCAATTAAGCTACGTCTTTTCCCCGATAAAATCATCTGTAAACCTATCTTGATTTCCTGCAAACAAGCCCACCTCTGCAAATCCTCCATCAACCTGCAAGCAAATCTTTCCATCAGACAAACCTGCAAACAAATTCTACAGCAAACATTTTCCCAAATCCAAATCTGTTCATCATCCTTCCAAATCAATTCACCAATGCCAACAAATTTTCAGCCAACATTCCAACCAAAAATCATCTGCCCCAACCCAAATTCTCACCACAAATTTTAACCCAAACTGATTTTGAAATCAGAAATCAAAATCTTGAGGGATAATTTCAGGTCTGAAAACAATTGCAGAGATCACAAAATCAAAACCCCAAACCTCCTTCATCTCCTTCCTCCTTCCTCCCATTTGGCCGCACCACCCCTCCGACCTGCGCGCGCCTGAAGCCTCGACCGCTGGCCCCCGTCAGCCTGCCGACCTCCCCGCAGCCCAGCTGCTGCTTGCGCACGCCGCGCGTTGGAGGGAACCGCAGCGTGCCGCCCCAGGGAGTTGATGATCGCCGGAGGCCACACCGCCCGAAGCCGCCCATCACCGACAGTCCGCCCTCCTCCCCTCGTCGTCGCGCTAGGTGGGAAGCCTTCACCCCTTTTGTTTTTGGCGTGAGCTACTTGACTTCGGTTGCCTGCAAACATTGAAACACACAAAAGAAGAAGCGGGGAAATGAAATGATAAGGGACAGGGGAGTAGATAAGGGGCCTGGGAGTTATAATGAAGGGATAATAAAGAATGAATTAAGAAAGAGAGGGAGACAGAGAGGGCCCTTGAGTTAATAGGAAGTTTATTGAATGAATAAAGAATCCATGTCACAGCCTGATATATTAAAGAATGAAGAGATAAGAGAAAGGGGGGAAAGTATTAAAATATAATGTTAGAGGGTATGGTATTATTATATTGTAGAATAGTTGGAGTAGGTGTGATATTAACCATGACCTCATGTTAACTATATAATTAGCTTAGGGTAAATTAATATTAATAGGGTGTTAGTGTTAAGTATTAACTGACTAGTATTAAATTTTGGCAGCTTGTTGTTAGATAATACCAGAATGAAATGAGGTGTATCAAGTTAGTGTAATACAATATAAACATCACCCAAGCCAACGAACCCAGTAAAATTAGATGAACCCACTTTAAGGATTAACTTGATATTTTGACTATCTTGCGATAAATCTAATTCGGTGATATGTTTGACCAAAACAAAGAACCGGACATACCGACACGTAGTACCCGTCCAGATGAACCCACGCCAACTGATACCACCGGAAACATGCAAGTGATACTTGCCAGTAATTATTTAGGCCATGTTTTAAGCCAATTTGTGTAGTAGCGTAAAAGAGACTAGGCGATGAAATGATACCTTGCTAGATCTAGCTTGACAACGAAGCTAGATCCGACACCTTTACCATGCTATCTTTTCATGCTGTCATGTCACGTTTACTTTCAATTAACTGTACGCACTTTTAACTGCTTATTACATGTCATGTCATGCATCAAATTGTTCTATCGTGATTGTGTAACACCCGCTACAATAATTGTAACTATTGAGGCTTGGCACCTGCTTTGCGGGTACAACCATATGCTAATAACACTTCCTGGCTCGTAATCTAGAAGATGGACGCCAGTCCATATACAAAACACTTCCTGGCTCGTGATCCAGAAGATCGGTGCCAGTCCATATACAAAACACTTTCTGGCTCGTGATCCAAAAGATAGAAGATGTTCTTTTATCTGCTTCATTATTATTGTTATTGTTTCGTCGCAATGCAAGGACCTGCTGCTATTTAAAATTTTTATAGACGCTTATCAGACTGCAGCTTCACAGCTCCACGTCTGAGCGGACCTCCTCACGTCTCGCCTTTCGTACTTGGAAAGCGGGGCGTGACACTACAACGGCTAGAAACTGGGCGAAAACGACATCAATAGTCGACTGATGATCATAAGACAGTCGACTGATCAACGGCTAGAAAATATCCAATGGCTATAATATTAGACAGGACAGTCGACTGAAGAAGACAATACATTCGACTGAACACAGGACAAGCGCCTGTAAAACCTTCAGCAGACGACTACTGCTGGGGATGGAATAAAACAGAGAGCTGCACTCTTTCTACAGATAAGCATACATGCAACTGATGTCAATAATACAGTCGACTGTCAAATAGTCAGGCGACTGTAAAACCTTCATCAGTCGTCTGCTGCAGAAGATGGAGAAAAACAGAAAGAGGCAGAGATTGCACTTTCGCGACTCAGACGACTGTTGACCAATCCACAGGCGACTGTAAATATACAGGCGACTGTAAACTGAGCATTAGTCGACTATTGCGTAAAGCTCAAGTAGAGTCAATAGAAATGTTGACTTGAGCAGTGCATATCAGTCGACTGTAGAAGGATCGTCAGGCGACTGAAAATCACCCAGTCGACTGTAAATCCCTCATCAGGCGAATGATGGAAAGCCAGAGACTCCAAGTGAGTCTTTGGACAAGATGAACCTATTAGGTTGGATTTTATGATAATCCTAAGGCTCACTAAGATGGCTAAATGCATATGCATGAATGAGTAGACCATCTAATAAGGCATTACATTAACCTAGACTCAAAAAAGAGAGAAAGCAATAAAGTAAATATTACATGGGTTACATTGCTTTCCTTAGAGTCTACGTCTTCCATCTTGATGCCTTGATGCTCTCCATCATCTCCAAGCTTTGGCACCCCTTGATTCCAAGCTTTGGCCCTTCTCCACTTGATGTCCATCCTTGCACCAAGTGATTAGTCTCCAAGAAAGATATTCTTGAAATGAAACTATGAGACTAAAACACAGAGTCATTAGCAACAAATAATGTTGTGATCATCATCAAAATAAAATTGGTATGAAACACCAATACTCAACACAAAATACAGTTCACATTTTACCGGAAAAATTCATTGACAACCAGAAGATTGTCAGATCACACGTCCCTGCTGCAAATACGCCAGCTAGGATTGATATACCCAAAGATGGATGCAATCCACCTGCAGCAGAAGCGGTCGTACCTCAACAAAAGAGAGGACGACCCCCAAGCTCCAAAGATAAAAACCCTCGAAAGAGGAAAAATCCTGGAGCAATAATAACGATACCACCACAGGATGCTGTGCTCAGCCCAGATACCTCTCCCCTCCTAAAAACCCCTGAAGAGGAAAATGTCGGAGAAATATCATTAAACTATGTACGTACTGGGGAGGTACTAGACAGAAAAAGCACAATCATCGATGATAACTTCGCGCTTATTATTGCCACTCATGTTACTGAATACGACGATGAGACCGATCCACGCTCTCTAGCAGAATGTAAACGCAGAGAGGATTGGCCAAAGTGGAACGAGGCAATAGGAGTAGAGCTGGACTCACTCTCGAAGCGCAAAGTTTTTGGACCTGTAGTCCTAACACCAAAGGGTGTTAAACCTGTGGGATATAAATGGGTATTCGTGAGAAAAAGAAATGAGAATAATGAGATCGTGCGCTACAAATCGCGCCTTGTTGCACAAGTCTTTTCCCAACGACCAGGAATAGACTATGACGATGCATATTCCCCGGTCATGGATGCGATCACTTTTTGTTTCATCATAGGCCTATCTACAAAGGAAGGCCTGGATATGTAGCTCATGGATGTTGTGACTGCATATCTATATGGAAATATAGATAAGGATATCTATATGAGAATCCCAGACGGATATAAACTACCGACAAAATGACAGAAAGACCTCGGGACGTCTATTCTGTCAAACTCCAAAGATCACTGTATGCTCTAAAACAGTCAGATAGAATGTGGTATAACAGACTCAGTGAATTCCTAGTGCAACAAGGATTCACAACAAATGAAGTCTGCCATTGCATCTTTATAAGAGCAAAGGGAACATGATTCGTAATCATTGTCGTCTACGTAGACGACCTAAACATCATCGGATCTCCTAAAGAGATAGGTGAGATATCTAAGAGTCTCACATAGACTTTTGAGATGAAAGACCTTGGCAAAACGAAGTTCTGCCTAGGCTTACAAATTGAACACTTGAGCGGAGGAATCCTGTTACACCAATCGACATACACAAAGAAGTTGCTGAAAAAATTCCTTATGGACAAATGTCATCCGCTTAGCATACTAATGGTCGTCAGATCATTGGATTTAATACAGACCCCTTCCGACCGCTGGAAGAGGGGGAGGAAGCACTGGGCCCTGAAGTACCCTACCTAAGTGTAATTGGAGCACTCATATACCTGGCAAACTACACGCGTCCCGATATAGTGTTCGCAATTAACCTACTAGCCAGATACAGTTCAGTGCCCTCAAAGCGCCACTGGAACGGAGTGAAGCACCTTCTGCGCTACCTCCAAGGGTATGTGGACCTGGGACTATACTTCAAGAAAGGTGTATCCCCCGACTTAGTCGGTTATGCAGATGCAGGATACAGGTCCGACCCACACATCGCAAAGTCTCAGACCGATTTCGTGTTCACATACTGTGGGACGGCCATCTCATGGAGATCTGTGAAGCAGACTTCCACAGCGACCTCATCCAACCACTCCGAGCTCATAGCGATTCATGAAGCTAGCAGAGAATGCTTTTGGCTTCGATCAATCATCCACCACATCCTTAAGACTACCGGTCTGAAGACGGGAGATCTTGGACCAACCACCATGTACGAAGACAATGCTGCCTGCATCGCTCAACTACGAGGTGGCTACATCAAAGGTGATAGAACGAAGCACATTTTCCCCAAGCTCTTCTGGATGCATGAACAACAAGTAGACAACCAGATCGACATCCAGCAGATCCAGTCTTGCAACAACCTGGCAGATCTATTTACTAATGCTTTACCTCGCAGTACCTTTAGAAAACTTGTATTATGAATTGGGATGAGACAGTTGAGAGATTTACAAGCCTGAAGCTTGTACATTTCAGGGGGAGTTAATGTCAGGCTGTACTCTTTTTCCTTGGCTATTGGTTTTTTCCACTGGGTTTTTCATAGCCTAAGGTTTTAACGAGGCAATCACATCAACTCTGGATCTAGAAGTATCCACCTCTGATGATATCCATCGATCAAGGGAAGTTACAGAGACGTGTACTCTTTTCCCTTAGCCACTGGTTTTTCCCACTGGGTTTTCCATGGCAATGGTTTTAACGAGGCAAGAGCTCTTAAATTGGGATCCAGAAGTAACCATAGACCCATGATCAGATAAGCTCTATGAACCCTGAAGCGTTCATTAAGGCTTACAACAATGGATGGATAAGGGGAAGTGCTATAAACGGGCTTTTGGAGGCCCAACTTGTTATTGGGTATCCACCCATTATGTAACCATATTGCTATAATTACATGGCTACGGATTCCGTAGCCACCAAGTTTACAGCAAGTGGCCCATTATCCCTCGGCCACCCCCATTATCCTTAATTACCACCCAATCTCAACAAATCTCTTGGGCCCTAAAAACAACACACAACGCATAAACCATAATCATTTAAAAACACGAATCAAAAGAAAACAGAGAAGACAAAGAAGAAGGAAGAGGATGGGTAAGGGAACCGACATGAGTCTCTCTCTCTCTCTCTCTCTCTCTCTAAGGGAACGGACATGAGTCTCTCTCTCTCTCTCATGCGCACAACCCGGCCATCTCTATCTCCACGTGGCCTCCTTTCCGGCAAGCGACGAGGCTCAAAGTGTTGATTTGTGCTTCAAACTTGGAATATGCGAGGTGACACTGCCCGGCTAGTTTTGGCACGGTCGTGCATGTCAAAAGACGTATAGCTGACTTATGCAGATTTGGACATGGTCGTACTATACCCAACACGGCCGGCTGGTCCAACCGTGCTGACATGCAACTATCTATTTTATTTTAACATGGTCGTGCTGATAGGAAACTCTCTGTTTTATTTCGGCACGACTGTGTTGTACGGCCATGCTAATTGCTCTGAAGCTACAGGCAGATTATGCAGTTCTGCGCATAGGCGTGTCGCGTATTAGCACTGCCGTGCCGATGCCTAGAAACCCTAGTACGCCCAGATTTCAGCTTCTAATCTGGACCGTTGATTTCTATTAGGCTTAAATCAGATGAACATGATCTAAAATGATTCTAGGAATGATTCCTATGATATAAATACCAAGAGATACATTTTGACGGCATGCTAAGACAGCAACGGAGAATTAAGAAGATTTCATTGCGTCTTCAAGAGAGAAGCGAATCTTTTGTCGACGATACGAGACGAGAGAGCCTTGAGGTGACTACGTTCATTAATGCGAAGGCAATTCAATCCATTGGGTCTCCAACTCATTTGCTTCCTTTTTAATGGAACTCTCCATCTTTTAATTAATGAAGACGTTTCAATTATGATATGTCAATTTCAGCTAAGCTTCCAGAGGATAGGCGGCGAAGAAATATCAAGGAGAGGTTATATACTTCAGCTGCTTAGAGAACAGCAATCATTTATCGCAACGAAGTGATTAAGATTGAGAAAAGGATGGGAAGGATGTTCAAAAATGAAGCCGTGCACAAAGTACTCTGGAGTCACATTGAGACCACAAGCATGCACACCTAATATTTGTTGCTTTCGTCGTAAACAATCGTCATCATGTACATTATTAGAGTATGACATTGATAACAAGCGAACCTTCACAACACATCCATGAACTCCTTTTTGTTTTTCTCAAGACTTAACAAACCATAAAATTTATCTTTCCATGTCCCAACATGTAAAAATTAAGCCACAAACAAGCACTGCAAGTCTACCAACAAGTAACAACCACATCAAAAGGACATACAAAGAAATTGAAGAATAAGAAGAAGATGATCCAAACCCTGGCCCGAAATTCATGCGCTGTCAGCACACATCCATATTCCTCTATATATACATACACACACACATATTTATATACGTGATTTGATACGCCTATTTTGGACGGGCCCCAGAGCCAAAGGCCCGAGACTGAATCAAGGACAGGAGGCCCACAATGAGGGCACAGCCCATTCCACGAGAAGTCTCAAGCTCAAATCACCCCCGACCTGACAAACGGACGACCAGCCCACGATCGCCAGGGATAACCACTCCCCCTAAGGCGCGGAGCCTTACTGTCCATGAAGAAATCCCGTAGTCGACGCCCCCATGACGCACGCAGGCGCCATCGCAGGGGTGGAAGACGGAGACGTGAGTGGAGGGCCGGTGAGGAGACGTGGCTCGGGTGAAAACGTAGGCCAAGCTCCATAAAAAGGGAAGGAGGACGACCAAGAAAAGGGATCGAATCCCAGATAACAAAATCTGATGTACTCCACCAACGACCTGGCTTTCGCCATAATTTCCCTTCCTTTGTTCGGATCGAGGGTCAGCGTATCGATCTCCTCTCGAGTCGTACCTACCCCGCCAGGCACTCATCAGACCTTGATCTGACTTTAGCATCGGAGGGGACTTGGCCGGAACCAAGGTCCGCTCCCCCCTAACGAGTTTTCTCGTCTGTCCAGGAAGGAACTGAACGGGGCGCCGAGGCTACTCCTCAGCGCAAGACGATCCCGCCCGCTGCAAGCGTGCACCGCAACCGATCGAAGACCCAGCGATAGCCGAGGCGCCGAGGCTACCCCTCGACACTCGTCCCACCAAAGCCGAGCACATTCCACGGAGCCGAGGCTTTTCCCTCCGCTTCGCACTGACAGAGGACCGACGTTCTGCTCGAGGCCCCTGCTCGTCTTCGTCTCCATCGCCGACCCACGCTGTGTCCACGTGAGCACGGCGTGTCCGAGGGATCTCAACCGGTCCCTTGACCACGTTGACTGCTTAGTTGTCGGTCAACGAGTGAGTGATGAGAAAACACCCGTAAACATCTGGCGTCGTCTGTGGGAACGAAGCTAAACGCCCACGAAAAACAACCACACGAGCGATGACGCGGCTACGCCCTTCGCACCGAAAGAGGACTGGGCCCCCGAAATCGGTGGCCGGGCCGAGCCACAGTCGGCAGGGGGGACCAGGACCGCCCGGTGATACCACGGGCCCGGGGTTCTGGCTATCCCCAGTCCGGCCACGCGGGGGACTTCGATGTGGGGACCAGGGGCGCTTCCCCGCCTAACCTGTCCGGCGGAGGAGGGGGCACGAGGGAGGAATCACGGTCAGATGAAGCACTTGTGGTTTCCGCTGTCATCGACGCATCCATGGTGAGGCGACTGCTCGTGGACACTGGCAGCTCGTGCGACATCCTTTTCATGTCGACTCTGGAGAAAATGGGGCTGCGGGAAGTCGACCTGGAGCCGAGTTCGGGACCCGTGGTGGGCTTCACCGGCCATTCAACTCCCATCGTCAGGGTGATCCGCCTCCCGGTCACGCTCGGGCAGCCTCCCGACTCGGTGACCCTAACAATGGAGTTCGTGGCGTTGAGAATCGAATCAGCCTACAACAGGATCATCGGACGACCGCTCCTTAACGCTATCGGAGCAGTGGTCTCGACTCTCCACCGGACGATCGGGTTCCAGACCCCCCCGGGGGGATCGGACAAGTCGAGGGTGACGCAGGAAAGCCGAAGATCTGATACTATCTGGCCGACGGGGAACCTGCCGAGCAACACGACAATCCGATGGCTGCACTTAACTTAAGGTCCGGGCCGAGGCCTACTTCAGGGGAGGAGCCGAAGCTAATACCTGTCACGAATGTGGAGGGGAGATTCGTCTCCATTGGGTCCGAATTGACCCCTGGCATGAGGGGTAAGCTAGTCGAGTGCTTAGAGGCCAATCTTGACGTCTTCGCCTGATCGCCTGACGACATGCCCGGTGTGGATCCTCAAGTGATCATGCAACAGCTGAACGCCGACCCTAACTTCAAGCCGGTCAGGCAGAAGAAGCGGAACTTGGGAGGTGAGAAGAGGAGGACGGCCTCCAAGGAGGTCGAACGCCTCCGTGACGCCGGCTTCATCCGGAAAGTCTGGTACCCGGACTGGCTGTCCAACGTCGTGATGGTTAAAAAGTCCATCGGGATGTGGCAGATGTGTGTGGATTTCAGCGATCTCAACAAAGCTTGCCCCAAGGACAACTACCCGCTCCCCTGCATCGATCACATTGTGGACAATGCATCCGGGTACGGGATGCTCAACTTCATGGATGCCTATTCCGGATACAATCAAGTCCAAATGGACCCTCGGGATGAGGAGAATACGTCCTTCACGACGGATCTGGGGACCTTCTACTACAAGAAGATGCCTTTCAGCTTGAAGAACACAGGAGCAACCTACCAGAGGATGGTCAACAAGGTATTCGACTCCCAGATAGGGAGAAACCTGGAGGTCTTCGTGGACGACATGCTGGTCAAATCGAGGAGACCCGAAGATCACACCTCCGGGAGACCTTCGAATGGCTACAAAGGCACAACATCCGGCTCAATCCCACGAAATGCACTTTCAGGGTGAGATCCGGCAAATTCTTGGGGTTTATGATTACGAATCGCGGCATCGAGGCCAACCTGGACAAGATCGAGGCATTGATCAACATGCGGGAGCCGGCGACCATCAAAGAGCTACAGAGGCTGAATGGGCGCATCGTCGCTTTGGGGCATTTTCTATCCAAGTCGACGGAGAGATCCCTTCCCTTCTTCCGGACCCTGAGAAAAGCAATCGCGGAACCCACTGACAAAAGGAAGACGGTACCGTGGGATGAGGACTGCGCCAGGGCATTCGCCGAGCTCAAAGAATACCTTCGCAGTCCACTTCTCCTCTCCAAGCCACGAGAAGGAGAAATGTTGAGCCTTTATCTGGCCTGTACGGATGAGGCGGTGAGATCGGGGCTGATCTGGGAGGACAATGGGGTGTAAAGGCTGGTGTATTATATCAGCCGAGTCCTGAAGGACCAGGAGGGGCGGTACACACCCATGGAGAAGCTTGCATACACCCTCGTGCTCTCGACCTGGAGGCTCTAGCCTGACTTCCAGGCCCACACAATACAAATCCTAACTGATTCCCAGCTCGAGCAGAACCTCAAAAGGTTCGATTGGATGGGAAGGATGTTGAACTGAGGAGTGGAGCTGAGCGAGTTCGACCTTCAGTTTAAGCCGTGCACGGCCATAAAAGGACAGGCCCTGGCAGACTTCATCACTGAGTGCACCATGGAAGGAGGCTCGGCCGCGGTAACTCTTCAGCCTTTGTCTTTCCTTTCGACTGACATCATATTTACTGGCCAACTAGGGGACCAGGATACATGGGTAGTCCATGTATATAGATCAGCAACTCGGGTTGGGAGTGGAGTCGGCATCGTAATCCGTCCCCTGAAGGAAGCATCATCGAATACGCGCTTCGGTTTGAGTTTCTGACCACCAACAACGTAGCCGAGTACGAAGCCGCGATAAACGGCCCGAGGCTTGCCAGAGAACTCGGAGCCAAGTCCGTGCGCCTCTCAGCGATTCGAAGCTCATCATCAACCAGTTGCAGGGGGATTACGAGGCACACGAAGTGGTGATGCAGAGCTACCTAGCTTCGACCAAAGCAGAGCTGTCCAAATTCAGGCAAGTGCAGACCCTCCACCTGCCTGGTCGGAGAACGTCCGAGCGGATGCTCTATCCAAGCTGGCCTCCTCCTCTTCCGGGGAGCTGGGTCGCGCCATCTATATGGAGAATCTACGATCCCCCAGCACGAAGGAGAAGGAGGTAATGGTCATCGGCGAGGACCCCACTTGGATGGACCCGATTGTTCGGTACCTCACCAGGGGGGAGGTACCGATGGACTTGGACGAGCGCCGGTCCCTGGAGCAAAAGGCACTCCGGTACGTGATCCATGAAGGGGTGCTGTACAAAAGGCGATGGACAAGACATACATACTTCCTTATCTCAAGTGCCTCGGACCTCGGGAGGCCGACTACGTCCTTCGGGAGGTACACGAGGGGATCTGCGGGAATCACCACGGGGTTAAGACTATCGCCCAGAAAATCTTGAGACAAGGGTATTATTGGCCCACCTTGGTTAGTGACACTGCAGGGTACGTCTGAAGATGCCAGGAGTGCCAAAGATTCACTAAACTCGGCTCATCCCCCTGTCAGAACTCGTTTCGATAGTCAGCCCCGTACCATTCGCGAAATGGGGAATCGATATCCTCGGGCCTTTCACTTCCGGTCGGGGGCAGATGAAATACTTAATCATGGCGGTGGACTACTTCACCAAGTGGATCTAGTCGGAACCCCTTGCTTCCATCACTTGGAAGAAGGCGAAGAGCTTCGTATGGAACTCCATCATCTCCAGGTTTGGAATTCCCCGTGCCATTGTCATAGACAATGAGAAGCAATTCGACTCTGCTGGATTCAAGGACTTCTGCGTAGAATGGAAGATCAAACTCCTTTTTGCCTCGTTGGCACACCCCCAGACCAATGGGATGGCGGAGGCCGCCAACAAGTGCATCATCGAGCCCCTCCGCAAGAAAGTGGAAGACGTCGAAGGAAGCTAGCCGGAGGAACTCCTGGGGATACTCTGGTCGTACAGGACAACCCACAAACAAGCCACAGGCGAAACCCCGTTTATGCTCGCGTACGGTGCTGAGGCGGTGGTCCCTGTCGAGGTAGGCGAGGAATCCCTCTGCATAAAGCACTTCGACGAGGAGAGGAACACGGAGGGCTCGGAGCTCGGCTTGGAGCTCCTAGATGAGCGACGGGAGTAGGCCTTGGCCACCATCATCTGGTAGAAGCAGAAGGTCGCCTGCTATTACAATTCCCGGTTCCGGGGGAGGAGCTTTCACCAAGGAGATCTGGTAATCCGAAAGGCGGTCTTCAGCCCAGAGATCACTCGCAAAGGAAAGTTAGCAGCTAAGTGGGAAGGCCCCTACAAGATCACTGAAGTCTTAGGACCCGCAACCTACCGGTTGGCTAACTCGGAGGGGAAGGTTCTCACCCACACCTGGAACACCGAGCACTTGCGCAAGTACTATCAATAATGACATCCGCAAATGTATCTCCTCCTTCCATCTATTGGAACAAATGAGTTTTAGAATACCCGTCTTCATTTCTATGCCCTTAAGAAGCTTACTCGGGATGATGGAAACCTCATTGGACGAACGTCTCGACGGAGACCCACAGGGCCAGGGGACAGACCCCCCAGCAGGTTGAACACTCAACTGGGTGACATGTGGAGAGTACTCTCCCCCCTGGCCAGTCAGATAAGAGGATCGACTGTAAGGCTGACGACAACTCCCCCGACGGGTCGGTTAACCGGTCGACTGTAAGGCTGGGGGCAACTCCCCCTGCGGGTCGGTCCGTCGTCCAGCCGTCAGGCTGGGGGTAGCCCTCCCGACAGGCTGAATGACACCAGCCGATCGTAAGGCTGTGGGCAACTCCCCCAACGGGTCGGTTAACCGGCCAACCATAAGGCTGGGGGCAACTCCCCTAGCAGGTCGATCATGAGGCTAACCATAAAACTTAGGGCAACTCCTCCAGCAGGCAACCCCAATGATCATTTGCAAGACTCGGGGTCACGCCCCTAACAGACTGACCGACCAAGCCGACTGTAAGGCCAGGGCAACTCCCCCGGCATGTCGGCATGTCGATCGAACCGTAAGCCTGAGGGATAGCTTCCCCAGCCGGCCGACTGACCCGACCAACCGTAAGGCTGGAGTGCAACTCCCCAGCAGGATGGACAACCAATCGCCATTAAGACCCGAAAATGGGGCACTCCTCAAGGGGAAGGATGAGTAGCCACAAACGAAAGGAAGAACTTCATTTCTAAGCAATAAGGGAAGAGGACGCGTTACACAGAAGCTAGAGCGCTGATTTTACAAAGAGCAACAAGGCTAGAGGACTAAATCCTCGCTCACTCCTCTCTCCCCGGAACCCCATCGGGACCGCTAGATGGCTGCTTAGGAGGTTTGTCCCGTGCCTCCTCCCCGCCTTCGGAATACACCTGAAGCTCCTTGAAATTGATCCTGGATTGCAAAAATCTCTTCTGGATCTCGGACTGACAGTGGGTGAACCCCTTTTTGAATGCTTCGGACATAGCCTTAGCCACAAAAGACATGGCATACTCCTCCACTGCGTCCTTTGCAATCCGGTCAGGGTCCACCGCTTCCAGCTCTCGGTTCCGATCCTAAAGGGCGATGACCTGACGCTGATGCTCCGCCCGCTCCACCTCGGTCTCTCTGGACCTCGTATTGAGCTGGACCAGTAGAGCTTTCTCTCTCTCCTCTGCTGCATCAAGGAGGCCCGTGAGCTCCGGGATATCAGCCACGACTATGGGATCGGCACCCGCGCCCACCTCTGCAGCTGATTCGGCAGCCTCCATAAGATCGGCGATCCGATCTCCGGCCTTTGCTTTCTCGACCAAGGCCACAGCCTTCTCCCAGTCTGACTTCTCCAAAGCAGCAGAGAGTTTTGCCACCCGGGACTCCAGGGACTTGACGCGCGCCTCTGCTAGTTGGCTGACATCTCCATCACCCCCTCGGCCTCGGGTATCCGTGCCGCATCTGCCTTGGCCTACGAGAGAGCCGCAAATCAACGTCTAATCTAAAGCCCTACCGAGGATAGCTGCACCAAGAGACGGGAATGAGGCAAAGACCACAACTAGGAACGTAGTGTGCAAGAGCCCTCACCTGTTGACCAGCCTGGACCACGAAGGCGGCCAGACAGTCACCCTGGACCTCATCCAACACGGCTTGGTCTGGAGGAAGGCTGCAGTTTTCAGCTAGCCGAGCCGCCACACCGCAGTCAGAAAAAACCGATTCCCCCAGCCCCACGGGGAAGCGGGGGCAAAGAGAACCCTCGCCAGATGGGGGTAAGTCGACGGGAACCGAGCAAAATGCACCCAGGTACCGCGTGTAAACCTTGGGGAGAGGGGTCAGCGGCAGAGACAAGGGCCCGGCCCAGGGCCAAGAGGCCTCAGCTGAGGAGGACGGGGCCCAACCCTCAGACGGAGGAGTGTCGACCCTCGAAGCTTGCACACGGGCCTTCTTCGGGGCCCCCAGCAAGGGGGAGGATGGAACCGGCCCCCTCGCTCTCTTCGAACCGACGTCGGAGGACCCACCCCGTTGTTTCTTTCGAACCTCCAGCATGTGATCCCTTCTCCACGGGAGGGGAGCCGGGACCATGACTCGGGGAGAGGCTGGAGGTGAACCTTGGATGAACCCACCTGTTCAAGGAGACAGAAGAAGGTGTCAGGATCGGCAGGACGGACCTCGGGCGTCCATTCCCCCGAGCGTCAGACTTCAACAGAACTTACCGATGGACCACACGGTCTTCTGTAGGTTGAGATCTTCAAAAAGGACGTCAATCCTCCGGTCCCTCATGGGGACCGCCATCAGGGTGTTAACCGCCTCTAGCTCAGCGTCGGTCAGATCGCCCAGCTCAAGAGCCAGTGAGCTTTCGACGCTCCAACAGGCCGGGAAATCCACCTCTGACGGAAAGACGACGAAGAGGTATTCCCCCTTCCAGCGCTTTAGAGAGCTCGGCAGTCCTAGCACCAGGCTCATCTTTGGCCGAGCGCTGAGGTAGATTCAGGCCCCCGACTGATGATGGCTCAGATGAAAGAACTGGGCGAAAAGTCGGAGGGACGGATCAATACCCTTTAGTCCACAGAGAACGACGAACCTGACAAGACACCCGATGGCATTGGGGCAGAATTGGCATAAGGCTGCCCTATGAGCCCACAAAAACTCGGCGATGAAGGGGTGGAGATGGAACCAGAGCCCGAACTAAAAGCATGCTTCGTATACCCCGATTTCCTGAGGACCAGGGAAGTAGACCCGCTCGTCGATTTCAGGAGCCCGGGCAGACCATGGAGGAAGAAGATAGCTAGTACGCAAGTCCCCAATGGAGGTGGCACAAGTAGACGAAGATCGCTCTAGAACCTCGATGGGGCACCTCTGAGAGCACGTCCCCATGACGGCGCACCACCGGGACGGACCCACGAGTCTGGTCGGGATCGACGGCACCTACTGGACGACCCGAACCAGTGGCAGAAGAGGATGACATGAGGTGGAGCTTAAGCAAGGCCTGGTTCGACGAAGGGAGAAAGGAAGAGGGGGAGGGGGTGACAATAGGAGAAACAGAACCCTTGTCCGATGGATGACGGCCTCCTTTTAAACGTCACAATCCCTCGCATTGCAGAGATGAATACACGGGAGCACGTGGCAGCATCTGGAAGCCGACGACGCTTCAAGTCGTGCACCCAGAGAAGTTTGAACGGGCCGCCTCATGATGGCCTCCATTTAATGAATTGGCCTCGACTGACGCGCTTGTCAAAATCTGCAGAAGTCACATCGCCCGAGCCGAGCCGGCAAAAGCAGATCGGCACAGCCGATGGGGGCAATTGATACACATATTTTGGACGGGCCCCAGAGCCAAAGGCCCAAGACTGAATCAAGGACAGGAGGCCCACAAGGAGGGCGCGGCCCATTCCACGAGAAGTCTCAAGCTCGAATCACCCCCGATCTGACAAACGCACGACCAGCCCACGATCGCCAGGGATAACCACTCCCCCTAAAGCACGGAGCCTTAATGTCCATGAAGAAATCCCGTAGTCGACACCCCCCATGACGCATGCAGGTGCCATCGCGGGGGCGGAAGACGGGGGCGTGAGTGGAGGGCCGGTGAGGGGACGTGGCTCGGGTGAAAACATGGGCCAAGCTACATAAAAAGGGAAGGGGGATGACCAAGAAAAGGGATCGAATCCCTGGTAACAAAATCTGAAGTACTCCACCAACGACCTGGCTTTCGCCATAATTTCCCTTCCTTTGTTCGGATCGAGGGTCAGCGTATCGATCTCCTCTCGAGTCGTACCTACCCCGCCGGGCACTCATCAGACCTTGATCTGACTTTAGCATCGGAGGGGACTTGGCCAGAACCAAGGTCCGGCCCCCGGACGAGTTTTCTCGTCTGTCCAGGAAGAAACTGAACGGGGCGCCGAGGCTACTCCTCAACGTAAGACGATCCAGCCCGCTGCAAGCGTGCACCACCACCGACCGAAGACCCAACGATAGCCAAGGCGCCGAGGCTACCCCTTGACGCTCATCCCATCGAAGCCGAGCACATTCCACGGAGCCGAGGCTTTTCCCTCCGCTTCGCATTGATCGAGGAGCGACGTTCTGCTCGAGGCCCCCGCTCGTCTTCGTCTCCATCGTCAACCCACGCTGTATCCACGTGAGCACGGCGTGTCTGAGGGATCTCAACCGGTCCCTTGACCACGTTGACTGCTTAGTTGTCGGTCAACGAGTCAGTGGTGAGAAAACACCCGTAAACATGATTCATGTAGATCAGGTGGCACCTGATCTAATAGATCAGGTGCCAAGACACAAAAGGTGGGCCTCACAACGAGTACAAACCCATGTGGGGCTTGTACTTTCCACCTTTTTGTGCCATGACACCTGATCTATTAGATGAGGTGCCACCTTTTCTATAATAAATCCTTTATATGTGTGTGTATAAGAAATTCTAAAGATAAAACATATCATATATCATACTACTAGCGAATGCCCGTGCCAGGAGGGCACGGCGAAGGTCGTCTCCCAGGTGCGAAACCGAGCGGACAGCCGGTTCACTGGCGAAATGGCAACGATGGCAGTCGTCTCTCGAACGCAAGAATGACGGGGACAATCGTCTTCCGGACGCAATACTGATGGCGAAAAGAAACACAGGGTCAGTCGTCTGACCGGGCGCCCGCAATAGTCGCGGCGGCGCGGTGTCGTTTACCGCAAGTTTCACGGTTAGTGTAGGGTGCGGGAATATCGAACTCAGGGAGGCGAGGTTGTGCTTGGGTCAGGTAGGACCTAAATCACCCCGAGGGGCGAGCTAGCCCGAATCGGTGGTAGGTTGTCACGAAAGGAAATGAATGGGTATGAACAACAAGAAAGAAAACCCGGGACTTTGGTTTCCAACCCGACGAGAGACTCTCGCCGACGCGGCCTACGGGTATGGATAGCGATCGGGATTAGGGTCTAATGGTGAGACGTTGCCTCTGAAAGTGGTACCGGCGTCCCATGGGCCCGATATTCTGGTCGGTGCCCAGGATGATACGCCGGACTTCCCGGATTCGATCAGTGGGCACTCCCGTGTCCATTAACACTGATCGATCCCAGGAGCACTAAGCCCGCAACGATAACTCCCAACGTCTCATCCTGCCGCTCCCGCGTGCTAGGATTCGACGTCTACGCTAAGGGTGTGAGCTATGGCTAGGGAGTCAACCGCCAAGTTTATTCCCCCTTGGCCCGACGGTCAAAGGCGGTCTTTTTCCCGCCAATGACAATGAAACACCCCGCGTAACCGTTAGATTCCTACTCCCTATCGATTTCCTAACCCTACGGATGCATCGGGGAGAGCCCCCGAAGGGGTTTCCACCAAAATCCCAGATTTGGGAACTACTCACAAAAATTCATGAAAAAGCAATCTAAATGAAATTTAACCGTTGGAATCATAATCGGACAATTGCAATGTGGAAGTAATAGAGTAATAAAGACAATACTAAAATTTTAGAAAGATCTGAAAACTTACAAAAGAGTAACAATTACAGCCGTCACAGGGAAATAAAACAGTAGAAAAAAATAATAGCCCCCGTTTCTGGAACCCTAGGGGTTCTATATATAGGCCGTCGCATCAACCGATCGGTTGACAAGTCAACCGATCGGTTGATCTGTTACAAATAAATATCAGAAAACGGCGAGTTTTCACCCGATCACATGAACCGGTCGGGTGAGTTCTTGAGTGACCGGTTGGATCTTGAAGCAGTCGGGTGAATCGATCGGTTGAACGTCCGTGTCTTCAGCTCATCTTCTTCAGCTACAGATGAACCGATCGGGTGAGCGTCACCCGATCGGTTGGCGCTTTGCTTCGAGAAAACAGAGAATAGCCCCTGCTGAACCGGTCTACGAACCGGTCGGGTGACTTCTTTGTGAGCTGCGGCAGAGACCGGTTGGTGCACGCGTGCATCACCCGGTCGGTTGGAGAAGACCAACCTGATCGGGTGAGGGGCTGAAAGATGAATTCTTTGGCGTTTGACCCCCCGGATCACGCGTGACTTCTCCCGTTGCTCCGGGGACTTGGGATATCATCGTTAAACGTCCCCTACGTGGTCAATCCCCTGCAATCATGGATAAACAAAGAAAAGTGAAAGAAAACGGGAAAATACACGAAAACGAACAAGAGACGGCGGAAAAACACGGAGAAACACAAAAGAAAACGTGCGTGAATATATGAAATATAAACGCATGTCAAAATCCCCCAAGCTGAACTCTTCCTCGTCCTCGAGGAAGACGAGTGAGAGTAGGAGCTCGGAAGGGAAAATAGATAGGAAGAAAGAAAAAGAAAACTCTAAGCCCTAGATCGTCCATCAGAGCCATCAAAATCAAAAACGACACACCAAGCAAGCAAACGCCAAATCACACCACTAAACCTAGGAAAGCGAGTCCAAATAAGTGTCGTGGGTCCACGCAGTGAAGCGCGAGTGAGCGTGGTCGTGTGCTAGCAAATGGTGAAGCTTTCTACGATGTGCAATGAGGCTCGATATACACAAATCCAAGAAGTGACCCAAAATATTGATCCGAATTGAATTAAGCTGCGGATATAAGCTCAAGCATGCATGAGAAGAGTGGGAATAGAAGCATATCATGCATCAGGGACTCCACAACTAGGGTTAAGGAAATCACGCCACTATAGCTTAGATACTAGCTAAAAAGTTCCTAAGCCAAGTGTTTTTGATAACGACGGGGGTTGAGATGATGTGGAGAAGAACACTCGGTGCAAATTCTCGCCTTCCCTTTATTCTCGGCAAGTAGGAAAATATTCACACGTGAATTGTTTTTTGGGTTTTGGGTATTTGCATATTTTTTTTTGGCTTTTTGGCTATACAATCTTTTTCTTTTCTTTTCTTTTTGGGTTTTTCATTTCTTTTCTCCCTTTTTTTTGGATTTTTGGGTTTTGGCTATACACTTGTGTACTCTCCCAAGTGGGAGAACGGTACACGACGAGGGGATTTGCACCAAGTAAAACAAAAAAAGAAGTCGAAATCTAAACACTCGGGCAAAGGAGACTATTCTGGCTAAATAGAGCTTAGGCTAAATGGGTTATCCTAGTCCTTAGTTGTGGAATCCCGACACATGCGAATTGAAGTATACGATATAAATATAGCACGCATATAGAGGAAACAAATACCGCGTATTCAAATCGGAGCATGATAATATAGGGGTCATTCCTGGACAGGTATATAAAGTAAAATCACAAAGCAGAAGCATACCAAATGCTAGTCACGACACACGACTCACAAAAAGCTAAGTGGACCCACGATGCGTGAAATGCAAGAGGACTCGAAATCCTAGGGTTAGTGAGTGCGATTGTCGGTGCAGTGCTAGGTGTGTGTGTGACTTTGTGGCGATTCATCAAAGGATTCATCTCCAGGAGAAAGAGCTAGAAAAGAAGAAAAGAGAAAAAAGAAAAACACGGAGAAAAACGACTCAAATAAACGAAAAGAAAGACTCAAATGACGCACACAGTGCGACTCCCCCAAGCTGAAGTTTACATTGCCCTCAATGCAATATGAGTGAGTACGGGAGGGCAATGAAAATGGGGGGGAATACGCACAGACACGAAAAGAAATGAAAACGAGGAAAACACATAGATGAAACTGAAAAAGAAAGAAAGATCAAAATCAAAATCAAACAATACGAAAATAAAAATAAAATAAAACCACACGACACGACACCCAAAAAGTGAAAAGCAAGCACACACACAAAAATGAGAAAAACAAACAAAACACGACAGCACACCAAAACAGACGTCCCCCAAGCTAGACCAGAAAGTGCTAGCGGAATGATGTGATCGATGAAATCCAGATATATGCAAGGGGTAATCAGTCAGATTCGCTGGTACTGGAATGGTAGGGGGAGGGGGAGGAGGGAGGGGAATAGTGAATGAAAGAATCCTCAGAGGAAGAGGAGGGTGTGCCTATGGGTGAAGGAGGGGCGACAGGCTGGAGCACGTGAGGATCGATGTGCACTGGAGGGCTGTGGTGGAAGAAGACCGTACTAGGTGGGCCGACAATTGGATGCCAATCGGGAGGATCCAAGGGTGGTAGATGCACTAATGGAGAATACCAAGGATCGGGGTAAAACTCCCAAGGAAGGCGAGACGGGGTATAGGGTACCCGCAAAGGGGCCAAAGGTGGCAGGATTGCGAAAGGCTCGCAGGCGGGGCTGTAGAGGTAGACATCACGGTCTTCACCGAAGGGAGTGAGCATATTGATGTCGATCAAGTAATCTCGATCAATACGGCTACGTCCAGGTAGAATAGGGAGGTCGGGGGGGGTACCCTCAGAACACAGCTGACAATAAGAGTGACCATCCCACCACAACAGATGGAACCAGAAGTGGCATGGCTAACAGCGAAAATTTCGTGGATGATCCAATGAGCAGTGTTTATGGGCATAGGGACGTGCCCGAGGATTCTGTCATCGGACATGGCATAGAGAAAGAAGAGCTCGTCCCTAGATACAGTGGACACATCCACGCGAGCGAAAACAGTGTTGGCGAGGATGCAATGGGCGAGGCGGTAACACGGGTGGATAATGTAGGAGGCAGGAGCCTCAGGTGGAAAGGTGGTGTGCCGGGTAAATCTTTGCCAAACACCATCAGCCCGAAATTGAGAGTAAATGTCAGTTCGATCGTGGGTGGAATGTTCAGCATTAAGATCGGGGTGACGGAGATTAAGGATATTGTTTAGCTCGATGAAACCCAGAAAGCTCGGAAGGAGAAACCTCCATCACACAACTCGAGGGAACTGAGGAATTCAAGCGTGAGATTTCTGTGCGTGTGAGCATGTATGTGAGAGAGGGTATGACACCCGATACAGTTGAAAATTCTGCCGACGCCGTTCGAAAGCCCTAGAGCTTCGAGTGTGGGGCGATCGGCGAAGAGTGTAGGTCTCATCGGACGATGAAGCAGTGCTCACAACCGGTCAGACTGCTCTTCCGTAGAAGGGTTAATGCCAAGGAAAGAGGGGGAAAAGGGGCCGTGGATCGGATCACGGCGCGAAGATGATGCAATCTCTTTCCCTTTCTTAGACATGGTTGTGATGTGGGCGGCGAACTTGAGATGAATAAAGGGCAAGTGAAACAGTTATCACACCAATTTACGATATTACAGGTAAAGTTGAAGATGTGCAGAGTGGAAGAATGTTACCCATCGATGTAGCAAGATCAAGCGCCTGGGGGTCTCGCGTAGTAGGAGGGAACAACCCGGGAAGCCGCAGCCCGCTGATCCGACAAGAACAGAATTTTGAGAATTTTGGGGCTAGGGTTAGGGTTTGGGGGTTTTGATGATGGAATGTCCTTGATGGCGAGGTGGCGGAGGTGGGGAAGTATGGGAGTGAGTGGGGATGAGGGTTTAGGCACAGTATGTAGGGTCGAGAAGGTCGATTCTACAGCTGGTGGGTGTGAAATCGCGTGAAGGGGGTTTTCTGAGGTCGGGTGGCGGTCGCCGTGTGCCAAGGCTTATTTATAGGGTCGAAAATGAACCGATCGGGTGGAAACCCACCCGATCGGGTAGCCAAAATTCGAAAGTTCTAGTCGGTCAACAGCTACAGGCGAATCGGTCGGTTGAAATGTCAACCGATCGGTTGGCCGCTTACCAAGTTTTTCCCGAGAATTGAGAGCTGCTCACCCGGTCACGTCAACCGATCGCGCTCGAACTCAACCGATCGGTTGATATTCCCCAATATTTCCCGAGAGTTCTCCCCAGCTCACCCGGTCTGCCACCCGGTCTCTTCATTACTCAACCGATCGGGTCATTCGGGGACAGATCTCGGCATGTATCTGATATATTCCAACCGATCGGGTGGGTTATCACCCGATCGGTTGGGGCTTGTTTCCTGCAAAAACCAAGAAATTTGCTTAAGTCCCCGAACGGATGTTCTCGCTGCTGATTTTATTTATAAAAAAGATAAAATAAAGTAAAAATAACGCTAAAAAGTGGGAAAAAGTTCAGAACATGGGTTGCCTCCCATGAAGCGCACTTGTTTAACGTCGTTGGCTCGACGCCCGCAGCGGTGGTCAATTTGGATCCGGAGGGTTAGAGGAAGAGTTGTCGCTCGTGGGGGGTCCGACCGGAGAGAATTCTGGTTCTCCTACTACATAGTGTTTCAGACGCTGCCCGTTTACTTTAAACGGCTCATCCCTTCCCATTATCTCGATAGCCCCATGCGGGAAAACCTTGGTGACGCGGAACGGTCCCGACCATCTTGACTTGAGTTTCCCAGGGAAGAGCTTCAGCCGTGAGTTGAATAGGAGAACTAAGTCCCCTTCTTTGAATTCCCTCCTTAAGATTCGCTTATCGTGCCACCGTTTCAGTTTCTCCTTGTAGATCTTGGCGTTCTCATAGGCATTGAGCCGGATTTCGTCGAGTTCGTTGAGTTGTAGCTGCCGGTGCACTCCTACCTTCTTGGTGTCGAAATTCAGATTCTTTACCGCCCAATATGCCTTATGTTCCAATTCCACAGGAAGATGGCAAGCTTTCCCATAGACGAGCCGGTAGGGAGTTGTGCCGATAGGAGTTTTAAATGCCGTCCTGTAGGCCCAAAGCGCGTCAGGGAGCTTTGATGACCAGTCCTTCCTGGAATTGGCCACAGTCTTTTTTAGTATGCTTTTAATCTCCCGGTTAGAGACTTCTGCCTGACCGCTGGTCTGCGGGTGGTAGGCACGCCCCACCCGGTGTTGTACCCCATATTTTTTTAAGAGGGCCTCAAATTTCTTTTCTATAAAGTGGCTTCCTCCGTCACTGATCAGGACACGAGGCACACCGAACCGCGGGAAGATGTTGCTTTTAAAGAACTTGGCCACCACTCTGGAGTCATTGGTTGGACTGGCCACCGCTTCAACCCATTTCGACACGTAGTCTATGGCCACCAAGATGTACTGGTTCCCCGAGGAAGAAGGGAACGGTCCCATGAAGTCCACTCCCCATACATCGAAGATTTCTATCTCTAGGATGTAATGTTGAGGCATCTCATTTCTTTTGGAGATATTCCCAGCTCTTTGGCATCTATCGCAGGCTTGGACATAAACATGTGTGTCCTTGAAGAGCGTAGGCCAGTAAAATCCGTTTTGGAGGATTTTTGCGGTGGTCTTGTAGGTGCTCGCGTGCCCTCCACATTGCTGCCCGTGGCAGTGGGAAATGATGGAAGTCGCCTCAGTTTCAGGGATGCATCTTCGTATCACCCCATCATTGCAGGTTTTGTATAGGTGGGGGTCATCCCAATAGAATTTGCGGACCTCATGGAAAAATTTCTTCTTCTGCTGAAAGCTCACATTGTGGGGAACGATGGCACAAGCCAGATAATTTGCGATGTCGGCGTACCAGGGGGTCCAGGAGGAAGATACAGAGAAGAGATGCTCGTCAGGGAGTGAATCATCGATTGGTGTAGCATTCAAATCAAGAGTGGGCATCCTGGACAGGTGATCGGCAACAACATTCTCCGCCCCCTTTTTGTCTCTGATTTCCAGGTCAAACTCCTGAAGGAGGAGAATCCATCTGATGAGTCGTGGCTTGGCTTCCTTCTTGTTCAATAGGTATTTAAGAGCCGCGTGATCCGTGTGCATGATCACCTTGGCCCCAACGAGATATTGCCGGAACTTATCCATGGCGTAGATCACCGCGAGCAATTCCTTTTCCGTGGTAGTATAATTTCTTTGGGCGGCATCAAGGGTTTTGCTCGTATAATATATGACATGAAGATTTTTATCTTTCCTCTGCCCTAGGACGGCACCAACCGCATAATCACTAGCGTCACACATCAGCTCAAAGGGGAGTTCCCAGTCTGGTGGTTGTATTATGGGTGCGGAAATCAAAGCTTGCTTCAAAGTGCGGAAGGCCTCCATACACTCCTCGCCGAAGACGAAAGGTGCGTCCTTCACGAGGAGTTGGGTCAGAGGCCTGGAAATCTTCGAGAAGTCTTTTATAAAGCGGCGATAAAATCCCGCATGTCCTAAGAAACCACGGACTCCTCGAAGGTTGTGCGGTGGTGGAAGCTTTTCAATCACTTCGATTTTAGCCTTATCAACCTCGATTCCCCTCGAAGAGATGATGTGTCCCAGCACAAATCCCTCTTGGACCATGAAGTGACACTTCTCCCAGTTTAGGACTAGTCCCTTTTTCTGACATCTCTCCAGGACCTTGGTGAGATTACTGAGGCACGAGTCAAATTCAGTTCCGTAGACTGAGAAGTCGTCCATGAAAACTTCCATGATGTCTTGGGAGTATTCGGAGAAGACAGCGGACATGAGTCTCTGGAATGTAGCAGGGGCATTACAAAGCCCGAACGGCATTCTTCTATAGGCGTACGTCCCGAACGGGCAAGTGAAAGTCGTCTTCTCCTGGTCATCATTATGAATAGGGATTTGAAGAAATCCTGAATACCCGTCCATAAAACAGAAATAATTATGCTTCGCCAGCCTCTCGAGCATCTGGTCAATAAAGGGGAGGGGGTAATGATCCTTCCTTGTAGCCTTGTTCAGCTTCCTATAGTCAATGCACATCCTGTACCCCGTAACGGTCCTCGTTGGTACAAGCTCGTTCTTTTCATTGCGAACCACCGTCATTCCTCCCTTCTTGGGTACAACGTGTACCGGGCTAACCCAGCGACTATCGGAGATAGGGTATATAATACCGGCATTTAGAAGCCTAACAATCTCTTTCTTCACAACTTCCATCATTATGGGATTTAACCTCCGCTGTGGCTCAATCGAGGAGGCTTGCTCATCTTCAAGCAGAATTCTATGTGAGCAGAGGCCTAAGCTAACCCCTTTTAAATCCTCAATTGCATATCCGAAAACTCCTTTAAACCTTTTTAGAACTCCAAGAAGTTTGGTCATTTGGTCCTCAGGTAGTGAAGAGTTAACTATAACCGGAAGGGTCGAGCCTGCTCCCAAATATTCATATTTAAGTCCCGGCGGTAATTCTTTCATCTCAACTTCTTGGGGCCCTGACGCATACTTTTCAAGCTGAGCATCCTCAAGGGAATGGAGTTCTTCGTGGATTTCACTGAAGCCAGAATCCGGAATCTCACCCTCGGCCGCGGCTCCTAGCGATGAAATTTCGCAGGGTACGGTGGGGACGATCGAGAGATGCACCAGGTCTCTTCCGAGCTCACCATAATTATCCGGGAAGAAAGCTTGTAGGTGAAAACAGGTTTCAGTCATCGATGATTCTCCACAACAGTTTCCAGCTTCTCCATCGTCCAAAGACCGGGGACACTCAATAGAAGTCTGCAAGGGGTAGATTGATTCCTGTTCAGCGTCGCCTCCAAACCTGGTCGGGTGGTTCTCCTGACACAACTCTGCGGCTGACTCTTCTTCACTACATTCGAGACCATGGTTATCGATACACGCCATTTCTCCGTGGGGAAAGGGAGATGCCATGGCAAGGTACTCCTGCGCATCTCGATATCTCTGGCCTTCCACAGCGGCAGACAGGAGGGATAGTATATTCGAAGTATTCAGTGATTCTGCTAAGCTCTGCGCCAAACAGCGGATATGGTGAGAGTGATCCCAGATGTCTCCTGAAACTGCGTGCAACATCTTCTTCACTTCGCTTCTCGGCGGCCAAACACCTAAAGGTGGCGTTAATCTCTGGATCGAGGGGAATCAAGTCGTCAAGACTCCTTGAACTCCTGCGCATGAAAACAACAAACACCCGTGAAGCGACAAGTGGGAAAGAAACAGGTAAAATAAGAAATAAAAATAAGAAAAAAAAACAAAAAGAAAAAGAAAAAGGAGAATGCGAAAATTATCGCGAGGTAGGGATGTGAGCTAGACACGAGGGTTCATGAGATCCTAGAATAACAAGCACGTTGCCTCCCCGGCAACGGCGCCATAAACTTGACCGGGCACCCGCAATAGTCGCGGCGGCGCGGTGTCGTTTACCGCAAGTTTCACGGTTAGTGTAGGGTGCGGGAATATCGAACTCAGGGAGGCGAGGTTGTGCTTGGGTCAGGTAGGACCTAAATCACCCTGAGGGGCGAGCTAGCCCGAATCGGTGGTAGGTTGTCACGAAAGGAAATGAATGGGTATGAACAACAAGAAAGAAAACCCGGGACTTTGGTTTCCAACCCGACGAGAGACTCTCACCGACGCGGCCTACGGGTATGGATAGCGATCGGGATTAGGGTCTAATGGTGAGACGTTGCCTCTGAAAGTGGTACCGGCGTCCCATGGGCCCGATATTCCGGTCGGTGCCCAGGATGATACGCCGGACTTCCCGGATTCGATCAGTGGGCACTCCCATGTCCATTAACACTGATCGATCCCGGGAGCACTAAGCCCGCAACGATAACTCCCAACGTCTCATCCTGCCGCTCCCGCGTGCTAGGATTCGACGTCTACGCTAAGGGTGTGAGCTATGGCTAGGGAGTCAACCGCCAAGTTTATTCCCCCTTGGCCCGACGGTCAAAGGCGGTCTTTTTCCCGCCAATGACAATGAAACACCCCGCGTAACCGTTAGATTCCTACTCCCTATCGATTTCCTAACCCTACGGATGCATCGGGGAGAGCCCCCGAAGGGGTTTCCACCAAAATCCCAGATTTGGGAACTACTCACAAAAATTCATGAAAAAGCAATCTAAATGAAATTTAACCGTTGGAATCATAATCGGACAATTGCAATGTGGAAGTAATAGAGTAATAAAGACAATACTAAAATTTTAGAAAGATCTGAAAACTTACAAAAGAGTAACAATTACAGCCGTCACAGGGAAATAAAACAGTAGAAAAAAATAACAGCCCCCGTTTCTGGAACCCTAGGGGTTCTATATATAGGCCGTCGCATCAACCGATCGGTTGACAAGTCAACCGATCGGTTGATCCGTTACAAATAAATATCAGAAAACGGCGAGTTTTCACCCGATCACATGAACCGGTCGGGTGAGTTCTTGAGTGACCGGTTGGATCTTGAAGCAGTCGGGTGAATCGATCGGTTGAACGTCCGTGTCTTCAGCTCATCTTCTTCAGCTACAGATGAACCGATCGGGTGAGCGTCACCCGATCGGTTGGCGCTTTGCTTCGAGAAAACAGAGAATAGCCCCCGCTGAACCGGTCTGCGAACCGGTCGGGTGACTTCTTTGTGAGCTGCGGCAGAGACCGGTTGGTGCACGCGTGCATCACCCGGTCGGTTGGAGAAGACCAACCGATCGGGTGAGGGGCTGAAAGATGAATTCTTTGGCGTTTGACCCCCCGGATCACGTGTGACTTCTCCCGTTGCTCCGGGGACTTGGGATATCATTGTTAAACGTCCCCTACGTGGTCAATCCCCTGCAATCATGGATAAACAAAGAAAAGTGAAAGAAAACGGGAAAATACACGAAAACGAACAAGAGACGGCGGAAAAACACGGAGAAACACAAAAGAAAACGTGCGTGAATATATGAAATATAAACGCACGTCATCGTCGTAGGGGCACAAAAGCAGGGAATAAAGCGCAAACAAACACGTGTGCAAAGCGGAAAAGAGGGATTGCAAATCCGTAAATAGGGGGAAGATGATGGGTTTTTGGGTTTTATGAAAAAAACAATGGCAAACTTGCAAATAATGGGAATGTTGTGGGCTTTTCTTTCGGGGTTCCACAAAACACCCAACTCCACACCCAACCACTCACCTACAATCCATTGGGCATCCCACTCTCCCAAACATTTTGTCCTATTCATATTTTGATGCCGTGTAGGATAAAAATTCAAAAAAAAATCCTCATTTGTAAAATAGATTATATTGAACAAAAAGTGTCAACTTAGGAGGAGGATCAATCTTAAAAAATTACACCGGGTGAGATGTTAAAGGGTTCGTCTGTACATCCAAACTCTTTTTTTGAAATTGATGCAGGGAAAGAATTGCGGAAAACCGATAAACCCCAAGATATAATATTAGATACCCTATGTTACCACCATCTAATAGCTACGCTGTGAAATTTCCTACAAAGCACGGAACCGTTACGAGTGTGAAGCCGATATTTCGGTGGGAAAAATTTTTTTAGGTTTTGAGGGTGGCGGCGCCATCGACGGGGGGCGATCGATGCTCTCGGCGTTGGAGGGACGAGAAAGAGCACGGGAGGAAGAGGGTTCCTCATCGAGGAGGCCCAAAAAGCTTAGGGCTTCGGATGGGAAGGAGGATCGGGAGCCTGGAAGAGGGGTTCCGCTGGTTAAGTTGTCCTTTAAAGACGCCTGTTCAGGTGTTGGGGATTCGGCTGACGATTTGGCTGGAAAGGATGATGGGGATTTTGATCGGATGAAGGATATCATGATTTCTATTAAGGGGGAGTGGGATTGTGTGGAGCTCTCACCGGCGTTCAGAGAGAAGTTGCGGTGAAAGTGTTTGAAGGCGGTTATAGTGAAGCTGCTGGGCAGAAAGATTTCGCTGTCGATTCTGGAGGGGAAGATCAGAATGATGTGGAGATCTAAAGGAGAGATTGAATTGGTTGATTTGGGTGAAGGTTTCATTATGGTACGTTTTGTTTGTGAAGAAGACAGGGTGTTTGCTCTTGAAGAAGGTCCATGGATGGTGTTTGGCCATTACTTGACTGTTCAACGTTGGGTTCCAGACTTTTCACCAGAGTCGAACTTGATAGGATCAACGGCGGTTTGGATCCGTTTCCCTTTCCTCCCGGTGGAATACTATGATGAGAGGGTGTTGGAGGTGCTGGGCAATTGCGTGGGGAAGGCTGTGAAGTTCGATGCTCATACTCGGATGGTGATGAAGGCTAGATTTGCTCGGATATGTGTTGAGGTTGATCTTAACAAACCACTGAAATCCCAAATATTTTTTGAAGGTCGATGGCAAAAAGTCCAGTATGAAGGATTGGGTGTCATTTGTTTCAAATGTGGGCGTTTCGGGCACAAGGAGCCTTGCCCCTTGCAACCTTCGAATAGTGCTCATGCTGAGAAGGTTGGTGAACATGATGGTAAGATGGATGAGACTTTGCCGCAAGATTCTGTCCCTATAGTGAAGCTGAAAGATCAAGCTCCTCCTCAGGCTTTTGGGCCTTGGATTGTTGCAAATGATAGGCGGTCCCGTCGTCCTTCAAGTTCTTTGCCAGGAAAGTCTGTAGCTAAGGTGGGTTTTGATACGAGAATGGGTTCTAGATTCAACTCCTTGGCTGAGGGGATGAGTGGGGAGAAAGTTGGAAGGGTCGTCGGGGATGATATTCGAAGTAATGAGGATCAGTTGGAGAAAGCGTTGGTTATTGTTGATAGCAGTGGAAGGCCTGAAGGGTTACGGTTTGGGCAGCGGTCTCTTTTGGACTCCAGGGCGGGTACAGATTGGAAGGGAAAGAAAGCTCAATTGGGTTATAAAAACCAAGTAGCTCTTATGGTTAGGAAGGGGGGGACTCAGCCAGGTCTACAGGAAGATGGACTCGAATTGGGGGATAAGTCTCTGAACTTTAATATTGGTACTTCGGCTAGCTTGAAGTTGCAGTCTATGCCAGGGAAGCGGAAGCCGTTAGTGGATATCTCCAATGCATCGGAACTGGTTGGAGGAGGGATGGTTGTTAACCTATCGATGGATGGGGTTTGTTCCAATAGCCATCCTGTAGTTGAGAGTGAAAGGATTGAGTTTGATTCCATGGGAGATGGTGATCCAGAAGCGAGGTTGAGTAATGGGAGTCTAGGCTTGGACCATGCGTCGGATTGAGTTTTGGATTCTGAATTCCCTACAGGATAAATTGATGATGGAGTATATTTACTGGAATTGTAGAGGGGCTGCGAAGAAGTCGTTTGTCAGGGAAGCTAAGGAACTTATTAGGAAGTTTAATCCGGCTATTCTTGCTATTGCTGAACCTAGGATCTCAGGTGATCAGGCTATTAGTATTGTTCGTAAGTTAAATTTTAGTCAGTATGTGGTGGCTGATCCTATTGGTTTTTCTGGAGGGCTCTGGGTGTTGTGGGATGATAGCGTTCTGCAATTTTCTGTATCTAATTCTTCTCCGCAGCTGATACATGGAATTGTACAACGAACAGGTGTTCCGGATTTCCTGTTGTCTGTCATTTACGCTAGTCCATGCAGGGTCTTAAGATGGAAGCTCTATGATCAGATTGAGAGTGTTGGATCTAATGTGTGTGTTCCCTGGTTAGTTTTGGGAGATTTCAACGATTATCTGGTTGCGGCGGAGAAGTTGGGAGGTGCTGCAGTGTCAGGTTATAGGTGTGACAGATTTCATGCCTTTCTGAATGTTTGTGGTCTTATTGACATCGGCTTTCATGGTAGTCCTTATACTTGGTGTAATCTCAGAAAGGGGTCAACGAGGGTGTATGAGAGGCTGGACAGAGCACTTGCCAACACTGATTGGTGTACTAGTTTCCCTGAAGCACATCTTTTTCACCTACCCGGAATATTTTCGGACCATTGTCCTATCAGACTTTGCTGTGAGGGAGTGGTTCGAGAGTCGAACATTCCTAAACTTTTCAGATTTCAGGCAATGTGGTTGAAGGATATGGGTTTTAGGGAATTTGTGTTGGAATCTTGGTGTAGTGGTGCTGAGGATTATGTACAGACGGCTAATAAGTTCATCACGGATGTGCAATCTTGGAATAAGCACTCTTTTGGTGATCTTTTTCGTAAGAAAAGGTGGATAAGAGGGAGGATTGATGGCATTCACAGAGCCTTGATGGTTCAAGACTCGCAACAACTTCGTCAGCTGGAGGAGGAGTTAACGGTGGAGTATGAGACTATTTTGGAGCAGGAGGAGATTCTGTGGTATCAAAAATCCCGTTGTGATTGGCTTGAGTTTGGAGACAGAAACACGAGATTCTTTCACCTCTCTACTCTTTGCAGGAGAAGAAGAATGAAGGTTAAGATGCTGAAGGATGAGAATGGTAACTGGATCTCAGATTCTGTTGGTTTGCAGAAGTTATGTTCGAAGTATTTTAAAACATTTCTTTCTGAGGACAACTTGAGGAGCACTCTGTTTATTCACTCTCATGGGCCGTCCGTTTCAGAGGAGGATAGCAGGGAGTTGGAGGCTGGAGTTTCTGAGGAGGAGGTGAAGGATGCTCTCTTTAGTATGAAACCATGGAAAGCTCCGGGTGTAGATGGTTTACACGCGGGGTTTTTAAAAAAATTTTGGGGTAACGTTAAACTATCGTTAGTTTCTCTGGTACAGGAGGCAGTGAAATCTGGTGCATTCAATACTGAGCTTAATAAGACTTTGTTGGTGCTCATTCCTAAGGTGAATCATCCTGAGATTCTCACCCAGTTTCGGCCTATCAGTTTGATCTCAGTTGCTTATAAAGTCATTTCTAAGGTGTTGGTGGGCAGATTGAGGGGTTTGTTCCAGGAATTGATTAGTCCCTTCCAGACAAGTTTCATCCCAGGAAGGCAAGCTACGGATAACATTCTTATTACTCAAGAATTACTACATACTATCAGAAGTTCTAAGAGTACTGAGGGCTTGTTGGCAGTTAAAATTGATTTGGAGAAGGCGTATGATAGAATCAGCTGGGAATTTCTGGAAGAGACTTTACAGTTGGTTGGGCTTCCATCAAAGTTGATCGAGCTCCTAATGTTCTGTGTTTCTACTCCTCAGTTTGCTGTTGTATGGGAGGGGAGAGCCTCAGATTGGTTTGCTGCTAAGCGTGGTCTTCGGCAAGGAGATCCGTTGAGTCCGTATCTGTTTGTGCTGTGTATGGAAAGGCTTGGACTCAGCATTAAGGACGCTATGGATAGTGGGAGGTGGAAACCCATTGCTTTTCATTCGAAGGATGTTGCTATCTCTCATTTAATGTTTGCGGATGATCTATTCTTGTTTGGGAAAGCAAGTCTGACTCAAGATAAGGTGATGAAGGAAGTGTTGGATAGGTTCTGTAGTGCTTCAGGTGCAAAAATCAGCTTTGAGAAATCTAGATGCTACATTTCTCCCAATGCAAGCAGGGGTCATAGTGCGAAAATCAGCAGGATGCTTGGAGTCTCTCTGGCAGATAACTTGGGTAAATACTTAGGTGTCCCGATTATTCTTGGGAGGATTACAAAGGAGACCTATAGATATTTAATTGAGAAAATGAATGCGAAGTTGACTGGGTGGAAATCTAAAACACTTAGTTTGGCGGGAAGGTCAACTTTGATCCAGGCGGTGACATCTGCTATTCCAACGTACACGATGATGACGGCTAAAATCCCTGAGCATTCCATTCAAATGATGGAGAAGCTGAATCGGGACTTCCTCTGGGGCGGGCACTTGGGCAAGAGAAAGATGCATTTAGTCAACTGGAGGGAGGTCTGCCGACCAAAAAGCATGGGGGGTTTGGGGTTGAGAGCCATGGGAGGCCATAACTCTGTTTTGTTGCAGAGGTTAGCTTGGCGGCTGCTGAACAAACCCAATAATCTATGGGTGAGAGTTATTAAAGCCAAATACAAACTAGGAGCGGACATAGTAGGTTTGGCGGGATCTTTACAGAGAGGTTTACCTAGACGGTCTTCTTCTTTCAAAGCGACTATGGTGGGAGTGAAGAATCTGGCTCTTGGCCTGGGACGTCGGATTGGTACTGATAAGTCTGTGAATTTCTGGAAAGATTGTTGGCTCGATAAACCTCTGATTTCTTACTCGTCTCTCACTTCTGCCCCGGTTTCGACGGACGTGATGGTGTCGGATTTTTTTGATGATCGAGGGGCTTGGGATATGGGTAAACTTTTTCTACATTTGCCGGATGAGTTGGCTTTGCGTGTGAGTGCTTACCCGCTATCCAAGTTACACATTCAGGATGATGGGTTTTTCTGGCGACATGCTCCTGATGGCATTTTCAGTACGAAGACGGCTTATAAGGAATTGGTGATGGATAATGAGCGCAAGGGTGCAGTTGATTTGGCTTGGATATGACATCTTCGATTCCCTATGAGAAGATTGTTTTTTCTTTGGTTAGCAGCTCAAGAGAGGCTAGTGACGGCTAAGCTTCGGTGGTCGAGAGGTCTATCTGATTCGGCTGTCTGTAAGGCGTGTAGAGGTGCAGATGAAGATGTGATACATGTGTTGAGGGATTGCTATCACTCGGCCCAGGTTTGGAGATTGTTAATTCCGGCAGCGGAACATGGGGAATTTTTTGCGAAGAACTTGAGTGATTGGTTGGAACAGAGATTCAAAGATAAGAATGTTTCGATGGAATTAAAAGCAGAATTCATTTCTGGGCTTTGGGTAGTTTGGACTGAGAGATGCAAATCCTATTTCCAGCAGGGTTTTCTGAGGAAGGAGGATACCAATCTGGTAATGGTTATCAAGCGTATGGCTATGGAGCTTGTAGCAAAGGAAGAGCACAGTATTCATAAGACTGTGTCCAGTGAAAAGGTTGGTTGGGATCCCCCCTTATGGGTGGTTGAAGATTAATGTTGATGGGGCTGCGAAGGGGGATCCTGGAGCTGCAGGGGCTGGTGGTGTGGTTAGGGGTGAGGATGGGGGTTATATCACTTGCTTCTCTTCATTCTTGGGTGTTTGTAATTCCATTACCGCGGAGCTTTTTGCTATCAGAAGCGGACTACTCTTGGCTTGGAGAATGGGTGTCAGGAAGCTTATCTGTGAGTCGGATTCGAAGAGTGCCATCGATCTCATAAGGAGCAAAGAAAATCCGTTTCATCATTGTGTATCACTGATCAAGGATATTGGTATTCTGCTTCAGAAAGAATGGGAGGTTGTGCGGAGTCATGTGCGGAGAGAAGGCAATTTTGTTGCTGACAAGCTTGCGGATCTGGGTTCTCGGTTGGACGAGGAATTTGTGGTTCATGAGAAAGCTCCGGATGATATTGTTAAGTTGTTGGCTGCTGATGCGTTGGGATACAAATTTGTAAGAGGATGTAGACATCCTTAGTCTGTGCAGAGGATTTTTCTTCTGATGCACAAAAAAAAAATTTCCTACAAAGCGACCACCCATGGGGGGACGCACAAATGCCTCCGATGCGAAACCTTGTCGTCTACGGCCGCTGATCGCCTACTAGAATTGGAACCCAACATGCACTGAATTGAAAAAAGTTGGACGAGGTCCATTTGGCGTTTTCCTTGGCCCATCATCAACCAGTGTAGCAAGAGGACGCCATTATTGTCCTCCAAATTGCTTCTTGCCATGTTGGATATTTAGTGTTGATATATGACTATGTTGTCCAATGATCAGCCAGCTGTTTATCTGAGCAGACAAGCCCAAAAGCCCAGTAAAGCCTACAGTGTCGGCTCTGACAACTCAGAGGCCACCATGTGAGTCCAAACGTTTCTTCGTTTAAGACGACAGCCCAGCTAACCGTTGGGCTTCTTCATTTAAAGCATCGGACCAGAATGAAGGCATTCAAATGACTGACCATTAAGCTCATCATCAACGACGACAGCTCAAGCCAAAAGCAATAAATCTGTTTAAAAGTTCGAACGTTACCATCTAACGTCTCTCAAAAGCAATTGCCTATAAGTAGACTCTCGGACAATTGGAGACGGTACAATTTCTGAGAACCAAAACAGTCGGGCACTCATATACTAGTATCTGCTCTACCTAAAATTCTACATTTCATCCATAGCTCGGCACGATAACTAATGTCCATGGTTGGATATTAGTGTAATTTCACTTAGCCAGGTTAAAGATGTGTACCCACTATCTCTAAAAAGGAACATGTAGGTTAAAGTCGTCATATATCTGTTGTAAGAGTTTCTGCTTAAGGGTACATGATCCTATTTATTACCATAACAAATGCTGAGTTAAGATTGATAGCCATTAAAGGGCTTAACTTACAAAAACTATCTTAAACTACATACACTTTTAGACAATTTACGAAAAAAATCATCTTTAAACTTTAGAAATTCATCAAACCTCCTATTAACATTGTTTTTAACCAAAACTATGATAAATAAATTTTCATTAAAACTGTTTATGGGTGTTTTCTCACCACAAGGTCGTTGACCGAAGACTTGACAGTCAACGTGGTTAAGGGGTCGATTGGGATCCCTTGGTTCCTCCGAGCAAGCGTGTCCTTGATGTTGGATGCGCGGTTCCCCTCCTCGGCACGTGAAACGGGTCGCTTGGAAGGTGGAGGGCCTTGGTCAGCGTGGTGCGGATGGGCAGCCTCGGCACCCTGGTGGACGCTCAGCCTCGGTCGATCAAGTGCCGAGGGGTAGCCTCGGCGCCTTGATTACTGCTCGGTCTTCGATCGGTGGCTGCGCTCGCGGGCGGGTTCGTTCTGTGCTGAAGAGTAGCCTTGGTGCCTCGGTCTGCTCCTTCCTAGACAGATGAACAAACTCGTTAGGGGGGCCGGACATTGGTTCCGGTCAAGTCCCCTCCGATGCTTAAGTCAGAAAGGATCTGAGCAATGCTCGACGGGATCGGTACGGCTCGAAAGGAGACCAGCACACGTATCCTCGATCCGAGCTATGGAAGAGGGGGAAATGGGAAAGCAAGGTCGGTAAATGGAATACCTCCGTTGTAGGTGTCTAGGATTCGATCCCCTTCCTTGTCATCTATATTGTCCTTTTATAGGGTATGACCCACGATTGCCCCCAGTCCACGCCCCCTAACCGCTCCCCACGCCCCCGCGATCTGCCCCCATAGAGGTGCTTGTGCACATCATGGGGAAGTCGATTAATGGGCTCCTTAATGGTCATTAAGGTGCCACGCTTTTAGGGGAACTGTTATCTCCTGCGGGCGTGGGCTGATCGTGCAGATTCCGGGTCGTGGCCGATCCGACTCCTGTTGAGTATTGGACTTCTCCCTACTTGGTGTTAATGATGAGCAAACATAAATACTTGTGACTAATCCCCTATGTTGCAGTTAATCCATTACCTAAGCTATTTATGAAGATCTACAAGCAATGGATGACTCTCAAAGTTTATTGAAGGCAAATGAAAATGGATTGGGTGATTGTAGATGTTGATTGAAGCTCCATGAAGTCTTCAAGCTCATACGATGGATAGAAGAGAGAATTCGTCATTGTAGTCTTCTTTTATCTCTTCTAGTATGTAG
Source organism: Scilla litardierei (assembly GCA_030789695.1). NCBI lineage: Eukaryota > Viridiplantae > Streptophyta > Magnoliopsida > Asparagales > Asparagaceae > Scilla > Scilla litardierei. The sequence continues at coordinate 46,570 of JAULAV010006171.1, forward strand.
CTTAGAAGTAGAATATTGATGGAGCACTCACACACATCTTCATTTCTGTCTTAGGACTTCATTAGATCATTTGTCCTTTGACCCCAATTCATTTCTTTAGTGATTGTGCTTGGATTGTTTATAACAGTCGACTGTTGAACGTTTTACAATCATCTGTATCAAAAACAGTCGCCTGTTATGCACAAACTTTTACAATCTAGTTTTGGGCCTCTCTGTTTATTTCGCACATGCTACTGCTGAACGATTCACAGGCGCCTGTCCTAGTGACAGTCGACTGTGTTTTGTAAATCAGTGGCATGTCTATCTTCTACCCAAACTTTGTTGATCTGACTTTCACGGCCAGTCGACTTATGTTAAATATATAGTCGACTGTCTCTTGGATCAGTCGACTGTGTATGATGCAACAGTCGTTTGTCTGTGAGCCAACTTATTGACTCAACTCTCTGGAAATTCTCAGGGTATTTGACAGTCGTCTGTATAAGGATTTACAGTCGCCTGTTCTGATTAACATTCGACTGTATTATCCTCATCAGTCGTCTGTCCTGTTATCTTACAGGATTTCCAGATTTCATTCTGCTTACCATCTCTCGGCCAGTCGCCTGTAGAAGGATTTACAGTCGCCTGTTGGTTTAACAGTCGACTGTCTTTGCTTCATCAGTCGACTGTCCACGTGGTAAGTTACCATTATGAATTCTTACCTACCTTTGCTGACTGTGCAACAGTCGACTGTGGTTTCTTCAACAGTCGACTGTCGCGAGTTCAGATTCTATCCGTTGAGAATTTTCTCACGGATTCCAAAAGAGTTTTTGCCTAAACTGTTTTGTGGATTTGAGAAACCTATAAATGGGGCTTCTACTGTTCCATTGAGAGGTTACCAATTCTTCCAAGTTTTCATCTCAAGCTTTCATTCTAAAATTTAAAGCTCTCAAATCCAAAGCCCTAAGAATTCCAAATCTTTGATCTCTTGCTCTTCAACCTAGAACCAAAGAGTGATCCTCTAGGCAATTGGTGCAGTCAAGAGAAAGAGCTTTCTCCTCTCTTCCAAGAGAGTATACAACACACAACACACCACTCCTTCAAGTTCTACTTCAAGGCATAGGTGATTGTAAGTGTTTCTTTCATATTTCATTATTTTCGTATATTGAATTTGCTCTCGGGTTGTGAGAGCGGTTTGATTGCTCCCAAGTTGTGGGAGTCAAGGACATCGATTGTATTCGATTTCACTTGTAGGGTTGCTACAAGTGGGTTTTAAGGAAACCTTAAGTTAGGGTTCTAACTTGAGTATCCGGAGGTATCTGGGAGGAAGGGACGTAGGATTACTGGGAACAAGTCGGGAAGTGACTTGGGTAATCCGAACCCTAGAAACATAATTGTGTTTGCATTTTTTTCTTATTTGGGTTCATATCTAGTTCCGCACTATATTGTTGGTTAGCATTTTAATTTGGTGCAACTATCGTTTTAAATTGCTTAAACACTATTCAACCCACCTTCTAGTGTTTTCTCCATAGACAGGATCCCTACAATTGGTATCAGAGCACAAGGTTATAGCTATGGAATCCAACAACAACAACAACGTTCCTCCGCCGACTTCGTACAACAATCACGATCGTGATGGAGAGTCCACACTTTTCGAAGGTCAATCTACGGTACGTCCTCCATGTTTCAATGGTACTAATTTTGGATATTGGAAGTGTAGGATGGAGACGTTCCTTAGGAGTGCTTCACTTTGGAGAACCCTCCACAAAGAGTACGTCAAGCCCACCGAAGAGGATTTCGAGAAATGGACGTCTTCGAAGAAGTCCGCCGAAGTCAACAACGCTAAAGCAATGAACGCTCTTCATTGTACGTTGGACCCGAATGAGTTCTACAAGATATGCACATGTAAGAGTGCATATCAAATTTAAAACCATCTCATCGTTACCCATGAGGAAATGAATAAGGTAAAACATTCGAAGTTATATGTTGCCGTGCAAAACTTCGATTTGTTTCATATGCAGGATAATGAGAGCATTGCATCAATGTACAGACGTTTTACCGACATCACAAATGAATTGCAAGCCCTTGGCCAAACATACACTGAAGCTAAAAAGGTTAAGAAGATCATCATGGGAATGACCTCAAAATGGGAAAGGAGAGCGATCGCCATCGAGGAGGTCAATGATCTGAAGAATTATACAGTTGTGAATCTTATCGGGACTCTCATGTCTTATGAGTTAAGACGAGAGAATCGATTAAAAATTCGGGCTATGATAAATCCTTCGGAGGCCAAGAAGAAGGCTTTGGCATTCAACACCAATTCATCATCCTCCGATAGCGCAGATTCGGAAGATGAGATGAATTTGGGTGAAATGGCCCAAATGGCGAAGAAGTTCCAACGCTTCTTTCGCAAAGGTAAATTTCCCTCCAATAAACATTTTGAGTCTACTAATGCTTCTTCCTCTCTTTGTTTTAAGTGTAATAAACCAGAGCACATCAAGAGGGATTGCTCAATGCTAAAGAACAAAGAGAAGTGGAGGGCACCTAAGTACCACAAGTCCGACAAGAACAAGAGAGACAAGAAGAAAGGACTTGTAAGTACATTCAATTCCTCAAGTGAGGACTCATCAAGCGATTCCAATGATGAGAATGATGAGAACACCCACATATGTTTCATGGCCCGAGAGGATCCACTCTCTGATGAGAGTGATTCTGACACGGATGAAACCAAGGCAACAATGGATGAACTTCGTATAGCTAATGAAGAATTATTTGCTAAATATCAATATTTAATGCTTAGATACACTAGCTTAAAGAAATCAAATGTTAGCAAGTCATCCCTTCCATGCATTATCAACAATGACACCATTGTTGATACTTTAACTCTTGAGAAAGCAAACTTAGCTTCTCAAAATGTCACCTTGAGAGATGAGGTGAAAAATCTCAAATCTCAACTAGATCAAACACATCCAACGGATAATAGTGATCTAGTCACACGTCACACATAATTGGGTTTAGAGAATGATTCTCTTAAAACCCAAGTGCACGAGCTCAAAGCACGGGTGTCCACCTTGGATACCAACATTTCTTCTCTAAAGGAGAAATATGAGGTCATGTCCTCCCATATTGTGAGATTCAATAAGGGGAAAGGACAATTGGATGATTTGCTAGCAAACCAATTTTCGGCCACACATCGTGTTGGTCTTGGGCTTGTGAAAGCAAATGCATCCAATGATCGCACCTCATATAATGGTGTCACTATAGACTTTGTGAGGCCTTCCTCCGGTGCATCCACAAGTGGTGTCAAAGACACTATAGGTAGCAAACCTACTAAGAAATTCACCACTTCACCTTCTCTTCCTTTTGGCAAGAAACCCACTAAGGGTGGAAACCAAAAGCAAGGCCATGCTTACATATACACTAACACTCATCCACGTAGGAAACCTCCTACTTCATA
>JAULAV010006173.1:0-25044 GCA_030789695.1 Scilla litardierei
AGCCAGAGACCATTGCTGAGTACGTGGTTGTTACTGACGCTGAGCCCGAGTCCATGTCTGCCCAGGAAGAGTTTTGCAGACACCGGTGACCTTTTTGAGTGACCTTGCTGAATTCCCTTTTGTTTTAGGATTTCTGTTAGTTGTTGGTGCGTAGCACCTTCCTTTGTACTTTGTACTTTTGTTTGCCATGCTGGGGCCCTTTAGATTCTGTTCTTTAAGCCTGGTGGCTTTTTCTGTGATATTGGAACTTATTTATGGATATTCTGAGATTTGTTTCTGTCTCATTTCCCTTCATTATTATCTTTGTTTCGTATCGCATTGCAAGGACCTGCCATTTAAAGTTAATTGACGCTTATCGGACTTGCATCTTTGCAGTTTCAAGTCTGAGCGGACCTACTCACGTCTCGCCTCCATATTTTTGGGAAGCGGGGCATGACATTCACATAGCCGACTGATGACTGTTTTCCAGTCGACTATTATTTTAACCAGCGACTGTACTGTAGTCATCAGGCGACTGTTCTCTCTATCGAAATTTTACTGTGCTCTATGTTGTTTTGATGAACTGTATTGATTCTCAGCCTGTCAACTGCTAAGTATCTTATAGTCAACTGTCCACGGGACAGGCGACTGCTTGTTACTTGCCAGTTGACTGCCCATCTTTCTGAGCTTTATTGTTATCACTTCATCCAGTCGACTGACTTTTGATCATCAGTCGACTGTCTACTGTTCATGATGGTTCACTGCTTTGATCTGAGCCGTCAATTTCTTGATCCAACGGCCCAGATTATTTCCCTCTTTCATATATACGTCGAGACTGTTCTTTTCGTCTCTTGCGATTCTCTCTCCTCCGATTGAAACGCATCGACTTCCCGCTCGTTTTCTCTGCCGTTGCCGTCGATCTCCGCCTTCCTGCTTGTCGATTACTTCGGCTTTGCTTTTTTGGGCCTTCTCGACTTGGTTTCTCTCACTCTCTCTCTCTCTCACTCTCTCAAGTCTTTCGTTCGATTCATTGTCTTTCGATTTCTTTGCACATCGTTTCTCTCTCTCAATTCCATGGCACCCAAAACCAAGGGAAAAGAGAAGATCATTGCTCCTAAACGACCTAGGGCACCTAAGAAACCTATAGCCAAGAAGAAGAAACCCTACAAAGCCCGAACCAAGCATGCTGAGTCTCCCGTGCATTCTTCTTCGCACAGATATTCTCCTTCTGCTTCTTCTTCCGACGCTCAGCCACTGATCCACCGTCAGTGGAAGCCCATTGGTGTTACCATCAATGAGCCTACTGTTGTGCTTCCCATCAATCTGCTTTGAGCTCTGGAGAAGAGCCTCCTGTTGTACCCCTTCTGATCCCCTTGTTCCTCTTTGCCGAGATGATCTTTGTTTGGCAAAGTTCCACTCTCTCTTAGGGATCACGCTTCTTAGGGAGTGGTACATCGCCTTTCCAGCCTTTACTGCTGAGAGACTCTCTGACATCTTATCTGCTAGTCACCTGGCCGATCTTTTTCGCTTCTCTCAGAGCGATTCTCCCAGAGCTTACCCATTTTTGGTGAAACTCTTCTATACGAACCGCGTTCGCGGTGAGTATTCCTCTACCGGCATCCTCGATACTGTCGTCCAGGGAACCCACATTCAGATAACTCCCTCACTCTTAGGGACTATTCTTAGGATTCCCTCTGTTGGTTCCCTTCCCTCTGATTTTTGCATCTCCGATATTGACGGCCTTGACCAGTCTATCTTCCGTGATATGTTTCGAGAGGTACCTTTAGCCCTTGATTCGGGTGTCAGGTCATCTATGTTTTCTACGAGAGGTTGGACAGTTCACCTAGTGGTGAAGTCTAACATCCTGCCGAGGTATGGATCATCTGACTAGCCGTCTCAGGATATCCTGAAGTGTTTGTATGCTATTTTCTCTAGCATGCCCGTGAACTGGGCCGGTGTCCTCCTTGATAGGATGGACAAGGTTGAGTTCACGACCTCTTCGTCTCACATTCCTTACGGTGGTCTTTTGACTCTTGTCTTCCATCATTTTGGTATTGATTTGACTCGTTACGAGCCCATGCCCTTTGGTCCTCTCCTCGACGCATCTGCAAAGTCGAAATCTTCTTCGGCTCTGCAGACTGCCTTGAAGAAGAGGAAATCTACTTCAGCTCCGTCCTCCTCCACTGTTCCTCTAGCTGACCTGCCTTCCACCTCTGCTCCACCATCTCATGATATTATTTTGGAGATGGTCTCTCGACTTTACAGGTTGATGTCTCTTTCTTTCTTCCATCAGGGAATACCCTTCCCTGAGGATCTGAGACAGTTTGTTCCCTAGCTTCATGTGCCTCCTCAGCCCACTGATGTCGTTGAGCATCCTGGTATAGCTTCTACTCAGGATGTTGATGCTGATGCTGTTGCTGCTACTATTGCTCCTTTTGACCCTCCTCCAGAGGATACACCTGCTGTCACAGAGCCTGCTTCTTCTTCTGCAGCCCCTAGAGACGCTCACTCTTAGATAGGTGTTTGTGTGGTGTTAGCTTGGTGATGGTTGTATTTTGATGTATGATGGATTTTTTTTGATGTTGTTGATGTTATCTTCATTTCTGTATGGTGATGTACTTCGATGTTGTTATGATGATGTATTTTTGTCTTGATCATGATGTATTTTTGTGATGGACATGTATATGTCCATCCGTTGATGTACTCATCTTTTATATATCTCTATATATGATGTTGCTGTTTATCTTGTGTCACACTATGCTATACTGCTTATCTTATCTGTGTGATGTATGTTATGTTGTCTCCATGTATGCTATACTCTCTTTGATGTGCTTTTGAGACAATATATGAATTTGATATTCGATTTTCCATGCTATCTCTGGTATAATGCACTTGTGAAATCACTTTTGAAACTATTTTTGTGTGTACATCTAAAATGTTGATATTGGACTTCAATTCCATTACTCACATGTGTATATGATGTGATTTTATGAGTTTTGATTCTATATATCTTTATACTCCTTGATTGTTGTTAGTTTGCATTTAGCACTGTTATTGTTGTTGTTATTTGCTCACACCTTTTTGGATAATGCCATAGGGGGAGAGAAATAAACATACAAGATTCATAATGAATGTGCTAAGTATGTTCTAACACTTGAATCTAAGATTGAAGTTGCCTTAGATTCATGGGGAGTAAGATTACAATGAATATGGATTGTGTAATTCCTTGATTTTTTTTGAATTTATATTCATGCATTTCTTATCATTTGCTTCAATTAATATGTAGATGCCCTAATATTTGTTGACTAACTTGATTGGCATCTATGTAGGGGGAATAAGTTTTCATTGCGCACAATTATTTATCTTTTTGTTTATGTTTGTTTGTCATCATCAAAAAGGGGGAGAATGTTGATTATTGGACTTCTCCCTACTTGGTGTTAATGATGAGCAAACATAAATACTTGTGACTAATCCCCTATTTTGTAGTTAATCCATTGCCTAAGCTAATTATGAAGATCTACTAGCAATGAATGACTCACAAACTTCATTGAAGGCAAATGACATGAATTGGATGATTGTAGATAATGATTGAAGCTCCGTGAAGACTTCAAGCTCATACGATGGAAATAAGAGATTATTCGTCAATGTAATTTTCTTTTATCTCCTCTAGTATGTAGCTTAGAAGTAGAACTTTGATGGAGCACTCACACACATCTACATTCAGTCATAGGACTTCATTAGATCAATTGTCCTTTGATCCCAATTCATTTCTTTATTGATTATGCTAGGATTGTTTATAACAGTCGACTGCTGAATAGTTTACAGTCGCCTGTCTCAAAAACAGTCGACTGTATTTTGTTCTACAGTCGCCTGTTATGCACAGACTATTACAATATAGTTTTGGGCCTTCTCTGATTATTTTGCACAGGCTACTGTTGAACGATACACAGGCGCCTGTCCAAGTGAAAGTCGACTGTGTTCTGTAAAGCAGTCGCCTGTCTATCCTTTGCCCAAACTCTGTTTGATCTGACTTTTACGGCCAGTCGACTAATGTGGTATATACAGTGGATTGTCTCTTGGATCAGTCGACTGTCTATGCTGCAACAGTCGTCTGTCTGTGAGTCATTTCTTTGACTCAGCTCTCTGAAAATTTCTCAGGCTTTTGACAGTCGTCTGTTTAATGATTTATAGTCGACTGTTCTGAGTAACAGTCGACTGTGTTCCTTGCATCAGTCGTCTGTCCTGTTACTTGTGAGATTTCCAGTATTAGTCTAACTTACACATCTCTCGGCCAGTCACCTGTAGAATAAATTACAGTCGCCTGTTGGTTTAACAGTCGACTGTCTTTGCTTCATCAGTCGATTGTCCACGTGGTAAGTTACCGTTATGAATTCTAACCTACCCTTGCTGACTGTGCAACAGTCGACTGTGGATTGTGTTGAGTATTGATTCCCCGGATTTGGTTTTGGATGATGAGCAAACATAAATATAGTGAACTAACTCTTTGTGAGCGCAGTTATTGAGATCGTCGTCAAAACACTACGTACATCAAAAGCGACGTCTCAAGACTTCTCAATAAGCGGTATCGTGTGCCTGAAGCTTTGTTGAAGCTCAATGAGTTTTATTGAAGTCAAGAATGAAGATTGAAGCTTTGAAGACGGTTCGTCATGTTTAATTTAATGTCTTCTAGATTCATAGAATAGAATGTTAAGCCTTTAGTAGGACTTACATTATAATCTTCATTTCGCTCATATCTTAGAGCTAGGATTATCATAGAAGCCATTAAAAACTTTCCCGAAGCTTATCGCTTCTTCCCTCGGCTTCTAGTGCATCTTAGTTGGTTCAAGTAGAAGTACCAACCGACTAGATGACGATCTAGTCGGTCGGCAACTCCTCGTGAACCGACTAGATGTCCTTGCTCATTTCAGCCTGACACTGTTGATCAATTAGTCGGTCACAGAAGGTTCACCGACCGACTAGATGACGATCTAGTCGGTTAGGAATCCTTCTCAGACCGACTAGTTATCATTGCCTCATTTCCGCCTGAGCTACTGTTTCGAGTTAGTCGGTCTAAGAACAATTGTCGACCGACTAGTTGTGAAACTAGTCGGTTGGAATTTGTTCTCTGACCGACTAGTTCAACTTGAATTCAGCTTATACTATTTCGACTCTTAGTCGGTCAAAGAACACTCACCGATCGACTAGTTGTGAAATTAGTCGGTTGGCAAGTCTTCTTAGACCGACTAGTTCTTTATGTCTGAACTTCACCTTTTGGCTGTTCTTCTCTTAGTCGGTTCATGTTGAATCACCGACCGACTAGTTGATAAACTAGTCGGTCAGTGATCCTTCTTTGACCGACTAGTCTGCTTCAGAATAGAGCCGTTGGGAACTTTTTCAACACGATTTTTCTTGCCTCTATAAATACAAACCTGATTCGTTTGAGGCAAGACTAGAGATCCATTATCAAAGTTATTTCAGACCTAAGAGAGGAGTTTTCTCAAGCTATTTCTAAGCTCTTTCTTCTCACCAAGAATCTCTCCCTCACTTCTTGAGCCCTAATTCCTCAAGAGAGATTCTCTCTATAGTGAGCCTCTCAAGCTAAGAGCTTGATCCAAGGTCACCAACTCCACCCTAGGCTTCCATTGCTAGTCAACTTCTTGGAGCTAGGGTTTGGTGACATCTTCTTCCTCAAAATCCCTCTTTGCCCTAATTTGGTAAGTATACTCAAGGCATAGGATTTTGTGGTAAGTGTTTCATTATTTCATCGCATTTGATATTTGAATTGTTCTCTCGGTTGTGAGAGAAGTGTGTGATCCCGGGTTGTGGGAGTCACATGTTCATTGTGTATGATTTTGTCTTGTAGAGGTTTGTCTACAAGAATTTCATAGTGCAAAATCTTGGGTTAGTGGTTTCTAACTCAATTATCCGGAGGGGATCCGGGTGGTTGGGACGTAGGATCACCGGGAACAAGTCGGGGAGACTTGGGTGGATCCGAACCCGTTACATACTTTGTTTGCGTTGTCTATTCTTTTTGTTTGTAGACTGTTCCGCTTTGTTGTTTGTATGTTTGCACAATAATTAGGAATAACACTCTTGATTATTTTAAAGTACTATTCACCCCCCCTCTAGTACATGTGCAGTAGATACGCATGGCACAACAGATTGTTCAATAGTCGACTGTCGCGAGTTCAGATTCTATCCGTTGAGATTTTTCTCACGGATTCCAATTGGGTTTTTGCCTAAATTGTTTTGTGGATTTGAGAAAACTATAAATAGAGCTTTTACTGTTCCATTGGAAGGTTACTCTTTCATTGCAAAATCTCTCAAGCTTTCATTTCCAAAGATCAAAGCTCTCAAATCCAATGCCATCAGTATTTCCAAATCTTGATCTCTTGCTCTCCAACCTAGAACCAAAGAGTGATCTTCTAGGCAATTGGTGCAGTCAAGAGAAAGGGCTTCTCCTCTCTTCCAAGAGAGTTCTTCAACACACATCACACTCCTCCTTCAAGTTCTACTTCAAGGCATATGTGATTGTAAGTGTTGTTTTCATTATTTAATAACTTTCGTTATTTGAGTTTTGCTCTCGGTTGTGAGAGTGGTTTTGCTTGCTCCCTGGTTGTGGGAGTCAAGTACATCGATGTATTCGATTGCACTTGTAGGGTTGCTACAAGTGGGCTTTAAGGAAACCTCAAGTTAGGGTTCTAACTTGAGTATCCGGTGGTATCCGGGTGGTAGGGACGTAGGATTACCGGGAACAAGTCGGGAGTTGACTTGGGTAATCCGAACCCTTGAAACATCTCTACGTTTGCATGTGTTTCATTTTGGGTTATTTTTCTATTCCGCACTATTTGCTGGATTGCATTTTATTTGGCGTAAATTCCTTTTAAATTTGCATAAACACTATTCAACCCCCCTTCTAGTGTTTTCCCCATAGACAGGGTCCTTACAGACCTTGCACTTCGCTTCAGCTTTAGTCCGGGTCGGACACGCGTGCATCACCCGGTCGGTTGGCTGTGTCCAACCGATCAGGTGGGGGCTGAAAGATGGCAATCTTCGTCGTTTGGCCCCCTGGATCGTGCGTGACTCCTCCCGTTGCTCCGGGGCCTTATGATATCTTCGTTATGTGTCCCCTACGCTGGCAATCTCCTGCAAACACACAAAAACATGAAAAAGTGAAAGAAAACAAGAAAACACGAGAAAAAGGATACAGGACGTCGGAAAATAACAGAAAAACACAAAGAAGACGTGCGTGAATATATAAAATACACACATGTCAAAATCCCCCAAGCTGAACCCTTCCTCGTCCTCGAGGAAGACGAGTGAGAGTAGGAGCTCGGAGGGAGAAAATAGAGAGAAAGAGAGAAAAAGAGAAATCTAAACCCTAAATCGCCCGTCAGGGCCAACAAAATCAACAACGCTACACCAAGCAAGCAAACGAAAAATCACAACACTAAACCAAGGAAAACGAGTCCAAACGAGTGTCATGGGCCCACGCGGTGAAGCGCAAGTGAGTGTGGTCGCGTGTTAGCAGACGGTGTTACTATCTACAATGTGCAATAGAGCTCCATATCCACAAATCCAAGAAAAGACCCAAATATAGATTCGATTTGAAATAAGCGGTGAATAGATAGCTCAAGCATGCAATAGAACAGAGTAAGAATCGAATCGTATCATGCGTCAGGGACTCCACAACCAGTGACTAGGAAATCACCTCACTATCGCCTAGATAATAGCTAGAAGGTCCCTCTTCCAAGTGTTTTCGAAAACGATGGGGGTTGAGATGATGTGGAGAAGAACACTCGGTGCAAATTCTCGCCTTCTCTTTATTCTCGGTAGGTAGGAAAATATTCACACGGGAATTTTTTTGGGTTTTGGATATATGTATTTTTTTGTGTTTTTGGCTATACATACACATATATATTTCTTTTCTTTTCTCTTTTCTTCTCTTTTTTTGGGTTTTTTCTCTCTCTCTTTTTTTATTTTTGGACTTTTGGGTATATACAAGTGTGTACTCACCCAAGTGGGTGAACGGTACACGACGAGGGGATTTGCACCAAGTAAAATAAAAAAGAAATCGGATTCTAGACACTTGGGCAAGGGAGATTTTTTTTCCGCTAATCAGAGCATAGGCTAAATGGGTTATCCTAGTCCTAACTGTGGAATCCTGACACATGCGAAATGAAGTATACGATATAAATATAGCATGCATATAGAAGCAGACAGGAGAAGCAAATACTGCATATTCAAATTGAAACATGATAATCTATGGGTCATTCCAGGACATGTATATAAATCAAAATCACACAGTAGAAGCACACCGTAAGCTAGACACGACACACGACTCACAAAAAAGCAAAATGGACCTACGATGGATGAAATGCAAGAGGATTTAACGTCCTAGGGTTAGTGAATGTGATTATCGAAGCCATGCTAGGTGTATGTGTGATTCTGTGGCGATTCATCATTTGGGATCATCTCTAGGAGATAGAGGAGAAAGAGGAAAGAAAGAAAAAGGAAAACACGATGAAAATGACTCAAAAACGAAGAAAAAGACACAAAATGACGCACGAAGTGCGACTCTCCCAAGTGGAAACTTGCATTGCCCTCAATGCAATAAAAGTAAATATGGGAGGGCAATGAAAATGGGAGGAATACGCACCGACACAAGGAGGAATGAAAAACGAGGAGAACACTCATACGAGACTGAAAAATAAAGAAAGAGGAAAAAGAAAAACGGAAAAAGAAAAATAGAAAATCACACCACACGACGTATATAGACAAACACAACACATAGAAAAAACACGACAAAACACACACAAAAGTCGACTTCCCCCAAGCTGGATATGATAGTGCTAGCAATAAGATATGATCGTGAATATGCAGAAATATGCAAGGGGAAGATCAAAAAAACGAAAGAAATCAAAAAGCAGGAGAGTAATCGTCCTCGTCCTCCTCGGCAGAAGATGTAGGGGTGCAGAGGGGAGAGGTAGGGGGTGTGCGGAGAAGTGGGGAGAGGGGTGTAGGATGTGTGTGGATCGATGTGGATGTGTGGACGATGGGTGGTTTGGTAGTGATGATGGTGGGTGGAAGGGAAATGTCGACCAAAGCGGTGGTAGATGGGGTAGATACGGCGGTAGATACGGTGGTAGATACGGCGATGGAAGAGGATGGTGGGGGAAGTGATCGCAAATGCACCTGCAATTTCTTGCGGCGCACGTATGGGGTGACGGAAGTGGAGGGTGGTGGATCTGTGGGGTCGACGGCGGTGGTCGTGAGTGGAGGTGAAGTGGCAGGAACGGAAACAGTGGCGGTGGGAGGGGATGGTCGCCTAGGGGGTGATGGGGGAGGTGAAGAGTGTGATGGGGGAGGTGAAGAGTGTGATGGTGGAGGTGAGGATGGTGGTGTAGGTGGAGGTGGTCTGTGAACGTGAGTGAGAATGCGGAGGATGGCGGCCACGTTCCTCTCAAGTGCGAGGAAACGTGGGTGAGAGAAGATCGAAGAGGATGGGTTCGAGGGGGCAGAGGATGAAGCGCAAGCACGCAGTGAAGCTAGCTCAGCCTCAAGAACGAGGCGAGCGGAGGCGGCGTGACGGACGGAAGAAGTAGAGGCTGGACAGGAGGTGGAAGTGGTGCCAGCGGTAGTGGTCATACCGGCACAAGAGGCTAGGCCTAAAAGGGCCTCACTCAGAGCCTCGGAAGTGATAGGGCCAGGAGCCGGGATGGTATGACTAGGGCCAGCCCCGAAGTCTCCCAGGGATGCAGGGATATCCTGATCGCCTAAGTGGGCAGCAGGGGAAGGTGGTCTGGGTGCGCCCTGGGGAAGGAATGGATGACGTAAACCCCCCCAAAAACTCTGGATAGGGAGGGAATGTCCAATCTGCCACTATAGCGATAGTCATGCGAGCGGGGTTGGGCAGAATGGTATAGGGAGATGGGGGGTGTCCATAGTAAAAAGTGAATCGACCCTCGGAGCGGGGCTTGATCATGTGAATATGCCGAAGGACATCAAGATCTATATGTGAGGGTCTTGGGGCAGAAGGGAAATCACGGGGGATGACGACACCATACTGGGGATATGAGGCTATGATAGTAATGCGGCCCCTGCAACAAAACTTGCCTTTGCCGGCGCGGCTAATGTCAAGCAATTTGTGGATAAGCTAATCGCCAGCGTGAATGGGAATGCGAGGGGCCTCGAAGGCGATCCCTTCGTCACCACGAATGAAGTCAAATGTCATGGCCCACAAAATGAAAAGATCAGGGATAGTCACCGTTCCGGACTCATCCCTGGGGAAGAATGTGCAAGATATGATTCGGTGGGCCAGACAGAATACGGGGTGAATGATGGAGGAGGCCTTGGCCTTACTCGAGGATAGTGATCGTGTAGGGTGAGGCGAAACCAGAATTGATCGACGTCAAAATCGGGGTGGTATCCGGAGTGATGGATAGCGTCGTCCCCAAGAATGGGGAATCCGAAAATGTGATTGATAGTATCCAGGCGGGTGCAGACGGTTTTGTTTCGGACCCTAAAAACGACGATCGATCCCGACTCACACTTAAGGGAAGATAGAAATTCTAGTGTGAGAGTGGGATAGGAGGGTGCATGAGCGTTAAAGAAGGCTAACCATCTAACTTAGCAAAGACGGTCTCGACTTCGGAGAGAACTCCGAGATCAAGAAGCGTTTGTGAGTGTGCAAACTTGGTTGAGAGGTGTCCCCGTGCACCGAGTCTATGATAGAAATCTTTTTGTTCTTGACTCAAAAAATGGTAGCCACGCGGGCCCAACATTGGGTCCTCAGGAGGGATGATAGGTAGGGGTTGGGGCTGTGTAGGTTGTGTAGGAGTAGGGCATGAGTGTGGTGGACGTGTTGTCTTCCATCTCTTGCGAGACGGCTCCTCCTCCCGCATGATACCCTTACCCTTATCTTGATCCCGGGTCATGTGAGTGTGTGATGCTAGTGTATGCAAGATATGTTGAATGCACACAAACACTGGTAATCGAGCAAAATAGTAATACTAGGGAAAAATTGAAAATGGAGCTAATGAGCGAAGTTACCCAATAGAGATGACGATCCTTGCTCATAGATCACCCAACGCCATGCAACGAGTGGGAGTGTGAAGCCGCGACACTTCTTCTCAACAAATTTTCAAAAATGGGGGGAGTCGGGCGGAAATTAGGGCTTGGATGGGGTTAAATGGAAGAGGGAGAGACAGAGAGAGATCGATGGAGAGAAGGAGATAGGAAGTGGAGAGGTCGATTGAGGGAGGTTGGAGGTCGGTTGGGGGAAGAATCTGGTCGGTTCGAGCTTGGAGAAGTCGAAACGGCGAAGAAGATTGAAATCGGGTGAGGGAAAATGAACGGGTGAGGGCGGGGGGGTATTTATAGGGTTTAAGTCGAACCGATCGGGTGAGTTCTCACCCGATCAGTTGGTTATTATGTCAAAAATTCTTGTTGAAAAGAGGCTACACGCGAACCGATCGGTTGAGTTTTCAACCGATCAGTTGGTCGCTTCACAATTTTTTCCGAGACTTCTGTGTAGCTCACCTGGTCAGTCACACGACCATGCTTCATATCAACCGATCGGTTGATTAAATCCCCAAATTTCCCGAGATTTCTGAACTTCTCACACGATCAGCCACCTGGTCTCAGTTTGTTTCACCCGACCCGTTCGCTGGAGAACAGATACATGCCATTGTCTGATAGTCTCACCCGATCGGTTGAGTAGTCAACCGATCGGTTGAGGGTTTGTTTCCTGCAAAATTTCACAAATGGCTTAAGTCTCTCGACGAAAGTTCCTGTGGCTGGATTTATTTATCAAAATAGGAAAAATAAAGCTAAAAAATAATCCTAAAAACAAAGATGAGAGTTTAGAACATGGGTTGCCTTCCATGAAGCTCTTTTATTTAATGTCGTTTGCTCGACGCCCGTAGATGATCTTCAAGGTGGACGGGGGTGATGCCCTAAGTTTGGCATCCCTTCAGATTCTGAATTGGTAGGCCTTGGTGTCATCGGTAGTGACAAGTAGACTTGCTCGATGATCCTCCCTCCGTTGATGGTATCAGGGGGCTTCTCCCTTATGTTGGCATCTACCGCCACTCTTTTCAAGATCCGGATCTCGTCACCGGTAAGCCCCATGGGATCTTTTCCCTTTTTCCTCGTCGGAGGAGCTTTTTGGAATCCGAGAGGGGTCGTATGTGGGACAACCGCTTCTCCAGCAACATCTTCTTTCTTCAGACCGACATGTTCTTCAGGGTCCCCCAAGCTGTCTAGGGGGATTCCTTGATAGAATTTCCCAGGCCCCAGCTTCCACAGCTCTTTCTTCCTCTTTGTCCAGCATATTGCAACCAGCTTCATCTGGGGGGTGCTTCATAGATAACCCCAAGTCGAACTCGACCTTTTCGTCGCCAACATTAAGGGATAACTTCCCTTTCTTCACGTCTATCAGCACGCCAGAGGTGGCCATGAAGGGCCATCCAAGGATGATGGGCGTATGGGTGTCTTCGGACATATCCATCACCACAAAGTCTACCGGCACATGTACTCCACTGACGTTAACGTGCAGGTCGTCTACAATTCCCACCGGGTATTTGACCGATCTATCAGCTAATTGAAGTGTCATACCCGTGGGCTCCAGGTCTCCCATCCCTATCCTCCTGTATAGTGATAGGGGCATTAGACTGACACTCGCTCCTAAGTCCACGAGCGCCCAATGGATTTTTACTTCCCCAATTGAACAAGGAATGTAGAAGCTTCCTGGTTCTTTTAGCTTGGGCGGATTTGCTCGCTGGATGAGAGCACTACATTCCGCCGTGAGAACGACCTTTTCCTTTCTCGAACCCCTCGTCACCAAGTCCTTACATAGGAGGGACTTGTCTCTATGGCTTCGAGGAACGGGATCTGTAAACTCAAATCCTTGACCATAGTGAAGAACTTACCGTATTTTTCATCAATTTTAGCCTTGGCAAGTTGTTGTGGAAAAGGCACAATGGGCTTGAGGTTCTCCTCCTCTGCCTTCTTCTTCTCTTCTTCAGGGACTCCCTCCAGAGTCGTATTCTTTGGTGACGGAGCTCCGTTGTCATTCGATTTTTTCAATTGGCTTCCCAACGACCAACGGAGCTTCTTGTTCCTTAGCAGGCACTCTCGTAGGAATTTGTGTCCCTCTTCTCAGGACGATAGCGGACACATTCACATGTTCATGCGTTAGTGCCAAAGTTTGATTTTCCCCCCTCGGGTTAACTTCCGGTTGTGGCGGTAATTGATTTTGTGACCTTTGAAGGTTCGCCACCTGCAACCCCAGCTGGGTTACTTGGTCGGTGAGAGCCCTCCGCCCCATTTCCAACTTCAAATTGATCTTCTCCTAGTTCGAAATGTACTGAGTCAAGAGGGACTCAACCGGGGAGATGACACGCTGCTGGCCATATGGCTGCTGCTGCTGCATGGGCTACTGGATCCTTGATGGATACTGCTGGTAGACCTGTGGAGGCTGCTGCTGCTCCTGATACTGTTGCTGCTGTTGCCTAGGCGGCTGATATATTTATTGCTGCGGCTACTGAAGCGGTTGCTAATAGGGTGCCCGATAGCTAAGATTGGGGTGGTTCGGTTATTTGGAGAATAAACTGGGTTGGAGCTAGTCCAGGGTGGATATGGCGCATTACCCGTCGGGTTGAAGAAAAGCGCACTAGCTTGATCCACCGGTGGTGAAATATTACCACCCTCGAAGTCTCCCAGGACTTCCGCTTCCACCATTGATACTTGTTAGGTGTCGGCACCACCAGCTCCTACCATGAGCGCTGAGATCTGGGTCGATAGCAAATCAAATTTGCTAGACAACTTGTCAACGTCCTCGACTATATGAATGCCTCTAGATCTAGGTGTTGCTCGCTCGTCACACCACCACTCGTTGTTTGATGCCATGTTTTCTAAAATATTGCCGACATCTTCTTCACTTCTAGACATGAAGGACCCCCCCCCCCAGCCGCGGTGTCCATCGAAGATTTCAAGTCATCCCTCAGCCCGTTATAGAACAGATTAATAATCTGCCACTTTGGAAGCTCGTGATGAGGGCATCTCCGCTACATCTCTTTGTATCTTGTCCAAGCTTCATGCAGGGACTCGTGGCTGGCTTGGGTGAAGGAGGAGATTTCACTCCTCAGCTTCATCGTTTTCCCCAGAGGGAAGAACTTAGTCAAGAATGCATTCGAGAGCTTCTCCCAGGTGTTGAAGGTGTTCGGGTCCTTCCCCCTAAGCCATTGCTTGGCCTTATCCCACAGAGAGAAGGGGAATAGCTTCAGTTGGATTGCTTCAGTGGTGACACCATTAATCCTGAATGTGTCACACTTCTCAAGGAAGGAGTCCAGATGTTCAATAGGGCTCTCCATGGGTGCCCCAGAGAATTGATCCTACTGGATCCACGTCACTAGTGACGGCTTAAGCTCGAAGCTCTGGGCTAAAATAGCCAGAGGTCGAATGGAGGAGATGGACCCGATGGATGTCATCGAGTACTCCAGCAGGAAAAATAATTCGTGCAACCCACGAATAAGCACATGCAGTTATAGCAGCAACATGGTAAATAAAAAGCAGACACAGAGTACACAACAGATTTACCCTGGTTCGGTCGACCCTTCGACCTACTCCAGGCCCCAAAGCAGATACTAGTATTGAATAGTGCAATAGGTACAAAACCACAAGTTAGAGCACGCTCAGAGCACCCTTTACGTCTCTACACTCGCCAGGCTCTCAGTACCCCACACACTGTGTTTTCTCTCACTATCAATCCTAGTAATGCCTTCTACCAGCTAGTCCTAAACTAGCTGGGTCCCACTTGTCTAGTCCTAACTAGACAAGTCCCAAAATAGTCACAAAAGATGTGTAAAGTTTCCCCTACAGAGAACGTTACACTAAGACACAAATAAAAGAGTTTAAGGGTTTAGAAATGCTCAGTTTGTGTCCGTGTCAGTGTCTCTGTCAATCAGCATGTCGTCAGCTCCAATCTGACGCAAACGGTGACTCAATCCGACTCCTGGATGTCAAGTTATGCACTGGTCTGTGTGTAAAGCAATTGTAGTTCAAATCCAAATAATAGCCGATCGGTGCGCTCAACAACTCTCTTTGAATCTGCGGTCGATGTGCAGAGAAAATCAGATCAATCCTTATAATAAAGACGCCTGTGCTCAGAGTATCTACCTTAACCAATCAAGCCACGTCAGCTTCGAAACTCTCCGCTTCGTTTCAACTCCAAGGAATTGATTCCGCCGTTAATTCGTGATCCTGCGGATGCGAAGTCACCACGTCAGCCTGCAAATAAACTTTCGCTGCATTCGAATTAATCGGCATGTAATCAATCCCCGCCGTTGATTCTTTTTCTTTCGTGATCGTGCGGCTCTTGTTCGGCTAGGGTATGCAGGCGGCGTCGTTCAACTCCTCCGGCGACTAGGCTTCAGCAACAGCGACTTCGTGCGGCGACGGCGGTGATTGATCAAGCGGTGATGACGACTTCCGGTGACTGATCACTGCAGCAACGCAGCTCCGGTGGCTTCAGCTCTTTGGCAACGGCGAGGGGGTTCATACGGCGACTTCGACGGCGACGTCGTGACCTCTTCGACGTGCAGCGGCGGCGTGGGCTTCTTCGACGTCTCCTTCTACAGAAGCAGTGGCGACGGACTTTGTGGACGATGCTTCGAATTCATGGTGATCTCTGCAACAACGTGCTCCTCTGATGTGCGGCGACTTCTCCTCTTCACGGCATGCAGCAGCAGCTTCGTTTCCGGCGGACTTCGGTGTCGTCTTCGACTAGAGTTTCTTCGACAACTCTTCTTCGAGCAGCAATGGCAGTGAGGCAGCAGTGGGGGTGTTCGACAGCAGCTCTGGTGACGTGTGACGAGCTCTCCCACTTTGTCGACTGGCTCGATACATCACCACCAGCAAGCGGTCGCTCCTCGAAGGCGACGACGTGATCTCGGATGGCGTCGGGGTTTTGAACGGTGACTCCTCTCGAGCTTCTTCGAGTGGAGACTTCGGTGGCAAGGGTAGCTCGAGAAACTTGGCCTCGATGTCTTCGTGGCAAGCTCCGACTTCAACTTCAGCTTCGACGTTCAACCTCAATGACGACGGCAGCGGCTTCTCAGAGATCTAGACGATGGCGTAGCTTTGCGTGGGGTTCTTTCTCTTGAAGAGGCTGGCGGCGCTTAGAAACGGGCGTGATGTTGCAAGTTGTGTTGGCTGTTCCATCTTCTTGTTTTTCTTTTGAAACTTTCGTACACTTTTATTTTTTTGGATGCTTTCTAATGTTACGGCTCTTGGGAAAAATAATGAAGAGAGTTTTTGGCTGGGCTCGAATTTTTGGTGAAGCCGCACTTTAGTCTATGAAGGGGATGTTTGCTTATATAGGATAGCCTAGGGTTTAGGAGAGAATACCTAAGAGATATGAATTGGTTATAAGGAATCCTATTTTGAAAAGGAGTTAGAGATTTGATTTATCACTTTGCACCACAAATATGAGATATGATTTGATGCAAGATGTGATTTGATGGCAATTCAAATTGGTGTTTGAATAGAAGATCAAGTAAGATTTCAATCGGATATGAAATACGAATTTTGAATTGAATCTTTATGGAAAATGACTTAATCAATTCAAAAATCAATATTGGATTTGCACCAATCACCAATTGATTTGATCCAATCATCTTTGCTATGTGAATGGCACTAAGACCAAGTCCATTAGCTATGTGGATAGCAAATTCTCCAAGTAGTGAAAGATGTAGGTTTAGCCAATCCTGAAACACACTAAGTACACACGTCAGATATAACGATACGTTTGTCATCATCAAACCAAGATCCTAGATCGTTGCTTCCAACAATCTCCCCCTTTTGGTGATGACAAACCCCTGCAAGATTTGAGCAATAGATGGGTGTGTGAAGTGTGTTGAAGGGTGTAATGATATATGATGTATGGATGAGTCATTCAAACATTACTGTCACGCCCCGCTTCCCAAAAACAGCAGAGGCGAAGCGTGACTAGGCCCACTTAGGCCAGAGCTAACAAGCCCTGACCCAATAAGCGTCTGTGTGGTACCAAGACGAAGGTACAGGTCCCTGCATGTTAGTACAGAACAATAAAAGTACAAGAAGGGAAGAACATCATATTTTATTCCAACATATCAAGAGTACCAAGTCTCAACACCCGAAGGGATACAACAGCAGAAAAGTAAATCTAATGGTGCAAGCACCCAACCTAGACAAGAAACAAAAGGTGCTACGCACCCAACTAAAAGTAATGAACGTCTCTGGAAACTGCAACGAGGAGTCTCTAGCTCTGGTCCTCCTCAGGGTCGTACTCGGGATCGACGCTCGCTGGCTCCACGTCAGCTGGCAAGTCTGTCTCCTCAACGTACTCTGGCTTAATCCCTGACGTACAGCACCAAAAGAAGGAACTGTACGTCAGGTAAGGTCTACAAGAAAAGGTTAGACCAAACTGCAAGTGCACCAATTACTTAACAATGTTTTACTGGTTGATTAACATGCTGAGGTTATAACAGAAGTACACACACAGGAAAGTAGACACGACAAGTAGTGGTTGTAGCGAGTGCTACCGACCACGGAACTAGCCTACAGGTGTAAAGACAAGACAGAACACAGAAATCCAGACACGACAAGACAAGACACGAAAGGGTTCACGCCTGTTCGGTTCGAGGGGGATCAGACCATCTTGCCGCTTGCACGCTCAACCCTACCCCAAAACCCCAAGAATCGTGACAGGACAAGAGATCACTTGCTCTAGCTTGACAAGTGCCCTATTGCTCTCTGAGCTGTGTATCAATACATGGGATCACCTGCTCTATCTTGACAGGTGCCCAATTGCCCATCGGGTTGTGAACTAGTACAAGGGATCACTCGCTCTGGCTAGGCGAGTGCCCTATTGGCCAGCGGGCTGTGCTGACAGAACGAGACAAGACACGACAAAACAGGAGGGGTTGTACTAGGGTGTCCACAACACACACACACACACATGTCAATCCTATGATGTCAAAATTGTTGTTGTTGGACTCAGATTTCGTTGTCAAATCTGAGCCATCAAGGGCGTCCCGAACGCTATCATTTCACGTCCGGTCCTCATCATTCCAAGATAACTATTCTAGCAAGACTAAGGCCTAAACATGGCCAAGAACGTAAGTGGTACACTTGCCTGTGGTGGCGAGTGCGTCGTCTCCCTGGTACGCCTCTTCCAAACGTCTCGTCGGCGGGAGAGCGTCTGAAAATCGTGACACTGCGACGGTGTCAGATCACGATTCAATAATCCCTATTAGGGTTGTGTCTAGGTTATCGGGACTATCCTATTCAATCAAAAATCACATTTTTAATGTAATTAACCTAATCGACGATCTATCCTATGTGCACATGCGAGAAGTCCATTCGTCGATTTCTACGGTTTGCACAATGTTTTAAAGATCGACGAAAAGTAAATTTAATTTGATTAGGTTGCTGATTTTAATTAGGGTTTGATTATCTATTGTGTGGGTTACTACGAATTTAGGGGACCAACCTGAAAATGACGGTTACATGAAGATCCGGCGTCGGATCTGGAAAAGTGGAAGCTTTGCGTCGTCCGGAAATTCCTAGGCCGCTGGTAGCACAGCGAGGAATGTTGATCGCCGGTGATGGTGAAGATCCCAGCGTCTCCCGATGTCGTTGCTGCTGGATCTGAGATGGGAACACCAAACTAGGACAAGAGGGAGAAATGAAGGAAGAGAGAGAGAGCCTTGGGGAAGATGGAGGGCGCAAGGATGGATGAGGAAGAGCAAAGGGAAGGACATGGGAGGAAGGGGGATAGGTTGGGGAAGAGGGAGACTGGAAACAATCAGGAGAACAGAAGGAGAAAGCCACGTTTAAATAAGAAAATGAAACGGCGGCTAGAGCAAAACTAGGGTTTCGGGGGTCGGTTAGTCGGTCTGAGAAGGGTGGTTGACCGACTAGTTTGGAAACTAGTCGGTCGGTCATATAACTATGACCGACTAAAAGGCAAACAGAGAACAGTGTCGGTACAGGGTTGATAGATCTAGTCGGTCTGTGAAGGCTCGTCGACCGACTAGTTTGCAACCTAGTCGGTCGGCCAGTGTTCATAGACCGACTAAAGGGTAAAAGTGGTCAACAAGATATTTTGAAGATTAGTCGGTCAGCAAAGGAAACCTAACCGACTAGTTCGTCAACTAGTCGGTCAGTATTCGTTCGTAAACCGACTAAATGTAAACAGTAACCTGGGTGCGAAAAATGATCTCTGTACTAGTCGGTCTGCGAAGAAGTGTTGACCGACTAGTTTGATAACTAGTCGGTCGGTGGATGAACTTAGACCGACTAAGCGTAAACAGTACCTTAGGGAAAATAAAAGGGAGAACTAGTCGGTCCATGAAGAGTTGTTGACCGACTAGATTGACATCTAGTCGGTCGGTTCCTCAACGTGAACCAGCTAATGAGCACAGGAAGTCGCAGATTGAAGCGTGAAGCTTCGGAATGATCTCAATGAGTTCCAAAGGCGAACCTGTTCTAGGATATGAGCGTTACGAAGCATGCTCAGCTCCAGGCTTGGGCATGAGTTACGGAAAAGAAAAGGAAATGAAGAACGAATATATATATATATATATATATATATATATATATATATATATATATATATATATATATATATATAAATATAAAATTAAAACATCAGCACACAAAACCAGCCGTTACATCCTACCCACCTTAAGAAAATTCTGCCCTCGGAATTTTTATCAGAATAGGTGAGGGTAATGCTCTCTCATCTCATCCTCTCTCTCTCCCAGGTGGACTCTCCAGGTGATCCGTGACGCCACATCACTCTCACCAGGTCGACTACCATGTTCCTCAACTGCTTCTGTCGACGGTCCAAAATCTGTACGGGCTGCTGGTCGTAGGTCAGGTCCGGACGGACCGTGATCTCCGAGAAATCCACCGTGTGTGACGGATCACTGACGTACCGACGTGTCACCACCCGCTTCCCTAAAATGGAGGCGAGACGTGAAAAGGTCTGCACGGGAGTGGAGCTGTGAAGCCCCAAACCCGATAAGCGTCAATAAACATAAGCAGATCCCTGTAACCACAAACGGAACAACAATAATAACACGAGGAGAGATAGAAATAAAATTCTCATATCTCATAATTTGTCCAACACGAAAATGAGTCCAACATCCAGAAAAGCCACCAGGCTAAAAGAAAGAGTCTAAAGGCCCAGAACAAGGCAAACAAAAGCAACAACGTAACAAAGTATAGGTGCTACGCACCGACAATAAAACAGCAGTCTAAACAAAAGGAAAACACAACGAAGACACTAGGACTGGTCCCCAGTGTCCACGTACTCCCCGTCAAACACAAGCTCGGGCTCGGCGTCAGCAAACACCTCGTCCTCAATAAGGTACTAAGGCTCAGGATCTAACATGTGTCACCCAAAAGAGTAAAGGGGCACATGTCAGCAAGTCTAAAAGACTTGGGCAAGGAAACTGAAAGTAAGGCAACTAGCAACCTAGCAGTTGTAGTATGCATGACATGGCAGTTATAACATGAGTGCACAAGCAAGACATGGCGAGACAATAAGTACAAGAGAACAGTTATCGGGACAAGACAAGAGTAGCCAAGCTACTAACAATCTCAATCAATTCACTAGTCACGTTTCACGTTGTTTGTAGATGTTTACGCCTTACAGCTGAATGGTATAACATTCACGCTGATTGGCCGCTTAACACTACCCCAAACCCAGAGTTTACGCCTTACAACTGCAGTTGCTGATCAGGCAGACTCCCAGTTGAATGACCGCTTAACTCTTACCCCATCCCACACGTAAACAAGCCAGGGTCCCTGTACATGAGCCCAGTAAATGAGCCAGGGTTGCCACGCACGGGAGCTTGTTTTCCTAGTTCACAATTCAATATCGAGCGTTGGGGTTAGCAACTCATTATGCTCGCTTCTGGTCACGAGCCAGGAAACACAAGTATTGTCTACGCAATCACGGGATCACTTAAAATTTGCAATGACATGACAATTAATTTGCGTACCGTTAATGGAATTTAAACATGACATGGTAATTGTGCAACATGATAAATGTCGGATCTAGCTTCGTTGTCAAGCTAGTTCCTAAATTTGCGCCTAGGCGAGTATCATTTTGTCGCCTAGTCTCTTTTACGCCTACAACAAGCAAATGGCCTAAAACATGGCCTAAACCTTAAGTGGCAAGTTTCACTTGCCTAGCACCGAGGATGACGATCAACGAGGGTTCGTCCCACGGACGCTAATCTACGGGGAAGTCGCTGTTATGGAGAAACAATCATCAAAACACGAGTAATTTCATTAGGGTTTCACAAAAACATAACGGTTATGAAAACATCAAGAGATCGATTTATTACCGTGAGGAGGCGGAAGAAACACTCCGGAGAACCTAAGGACCAGATCTGGAAACGAATGGAGAAGTTTGGAGAACTAGGGGTTTTGGGGGATTTTGGGGGTTTGATGAAGATTTGAGGAAGATGAGAGGTAGAATGCGATAAGGGAGGGTTTAGATGATGGAGGATGAGCTAGGGATGGAGGAATAAGGGTTTGAGGAAGAAGGGGGCTCAATGGGGGAGAAACTAGGGTTTTAGGTCGTGAGGGAGAAGAAGAAATCGTTTGGGAGGGGTTTAAATAGGATGGGCTGGCGGCTGCCCAGAAATTAGGGTTTTAACACAGATTAGTCGGTCAAAGAGCAACCACTGACCGACTAGTTTGGCAACTAGTCGGTCGGTTGACCAACGCAGACCGACTAAGTGTAAACAGTAACTCCTGTACAGAATTAGGATTTAGATTTAGTCGGTAAATGAACAACTGCTGACCGACTAGTTTGACATCTAGTCGGTCGATGAACGTTCTTAGACCGACTAAGAGTGAACAGTACTGATACCAAAATTTAGATGATGTGTTAGTCAGTTAAAGAAGCATTGACGACCGACTAGTTTGCAACCTAGTCGGTCAACCAACGTTCTTAGACCGACTAACGATAAACAGTAACTCCTGAGAAATTTAGAAAGCCAATTAGTCGGTTCAAGAAGGATTGCCGACCGACTGGATCGTCATCTAGTCGGTCGGTGCCCCTTCTTACACCGGCTAATAAGCACCAAAAGTTCCGATATGGAGCGCGGAGCTCCGGGATCGATTCCTAAGACTCCTAGGCTTGATCTAACAATAAGATATGACCGATACGAAGCCCGTCACGAATGACTTACTCCAAAATCGACGATCCTAAGGAAGAAACGAGAAAACATGACGAAACGATCGAAAATGAGAGTTACGGAGACGATAACCACATATAAGGAGAAAATCCACCTAAACATATAATATAATATAATAAATCTAGATACATGAAAACCAGTCGTTACATCCTCCCCAACTTAAGAAAAATTCCGTCCTCGGAATTTCCCAACACTCACGTGTCCGGGAACAAAAGTGGGAAACGCTCTCGCATCTCATCCTCATTCTCCCAAGTATACTCTCCGGGTGAGCCGTGTCGCCACATCACCCTCACAAGATTGACAATCTTGTTCCGAAGTGACTTCTGACACCTGCCCAGAATCTGCACCGGATGCTGGTCATACGTCAAATCAGGGCGAACGGTAATCTCCGAGAAATCCACAGCATGATATGGATCGCTAATGTATCGACGAAGCTGTGACACATGGAAAACATTGTGAACTCCTTCCAAAGATGGCGGCAAGGCTAAGCGATAAGCTACCTCGCCAACCCTCTCCAATATGTCAAACGGTCCAATGTATCGCGGGCTCAACTTCCCTCGCTTCCCAAAACGAATCACACCGCGATTCGGGGAAATCTTCAGAAACACATGATCTCCAGGTTGAAACTCCAAAGGACGACGTTTAGCATCCGCCCAATGCTTAAAACGGTCCTGAGCAATTCTCAACCTCTCCTGAATATTCCTGACAATATCCACGGCCTCCACGATCATCTCAGGTCCCAACAGCTCCCGATCACCAACGTCATCCCAACTCAATGGCGATCGACATTTCCTCCCATAAAGAGCGGTGAAAGGCGCCATGCCAATACTCGCCTGGAAGCTGTTGTTGTAAGAAAACTCCACCAGATGTAGATGGTCCTCCCACGAACCCTTGAAATCCAACATGCACGCCCTCAGCATGTCTTCCAAAATCTGAATTGTCCTCTCGGACTGGCCATCCGTCTGCGGATGGTACGCCGTGCTGAAACTCAGACGCGTACCCAAACTCTTCTGTAAACTCTGCCAGAACTGAGATGTGAACCTCGTGTCCCTGTCTGACACGATACTCACGGGGACTCCGTGAAGTCGCACAACCTCTTGCACGATTCACGTCACATCACTATCCAAACTAGGAAAGGGAAATAAAAACGGAGAGTAAAAGAATTTTACCTCCATATATCTCCTTGCTAGCGCCTCAGTGGACTGTCCCACTCGGAATGGAATAAAGTGCGCGGATTTGGTCAATCGATCTACGATCACCCAAATCGCGTCATTCTGCTTCGGACTCCGAGGTAGTCTAGTCACGAAATCCATAGTGATGTGTTGCCATTTCCACTCCGGAATCGGAAGCGGTTGTAGCAACCCGGCCGCACACTGATGCTCCGCCTTCACTTGCTGGCAAACCAAGCACTTGGCTACACTCCGAGCCACACTCCTCTTCATACCATGCCACCAATAATTCAGACAAAGATCCTGGTACATCTTGGTGCCACCAGGATGCACAGAATACGGCGAACTGTGTGCCTCCACCATCAACTCCTCTCTAATATCCCCAGCTGGCACACACAACCTGGCTCCAAACCTCAGCGAGCCATCCTCATGAATCAAAAAGTCAGTCCGCAGACCGGCTTCCACCTGCTCTCGAATCTTCACCAGCTTCGGATCCTCAGCCTGGCCAGCCTTAATCCGATCCACGATCGTCGACTGTACCTGCATGTACATCAACGAAGAAGCCTCCCCAGGAAGAACAATCTCCACACTAGACTCGCAAAAATCCTGCTGCAATCTCCACTGCATGGTCAAAATCATCACCGCTGGAAGCCTACTCAGCGCATCAGGGACCACATTCACCTTGCCAGGGTGAAACTACAAATCAATCTCATAATCCGCCATAAGCTCCAACCATCGTCGATGTCGCATGTTGAGCTCCTTCTGAGTAAAAATATACTTCAAGCTTTTGTGATCGGTGAAAATCTTCACTTTCTCACTCAGCAGGAAGTGCCTCCAAATCTTAAGAGCAAACACAACGGCAGCTAACTCCAAATCATGCGTCGGGTAATTCTTCTCATGAACCTTAAGCTGACGAGACGCATACGCCACAACATGCCCATACTGATGCAACACACAACTGAGACCCTTGCCAGAAGCATCGCAAAAGATCTTAAATCCACCGCTGCGATCAGGCACAACAAGAATAGGGGCAGTCGTCAACCTCTCCCTCAGAACACCAAAGGCATTCTCACAATCACCCGACCAAACAAAAGGTGTATCCTTCCGCGTCAACCTGGTCATCGGCTCGGTAATACGGGAAAAGTCCTTAATGAAACGCCGATAATAACCAGCAAGTCCAAGGAAACTCCGAATCTCAGATGCAGACGACGGAACAGGCCACTCTCTGATGGCCCTAATCTTCTCGGGATCCACTGAAATACCATCTCCAGTCACCACATGCCCGAGAAAAGCAACTCTGTCCAGCCAAAACTCGCACTTCAAAAACTTAGCATACAAACGATGCTTCCTCAACATCTCCAACACCGTCCTCAAGTGCGATGCATGCTCTTCTTCCGACTTTGAATATATCAGAATGTCGTCAATAAAGATAACGACAAACTTATCCAAAAAGTCGTAGAAAATCAGGTTCATCAGATTCATGAAAACTGCGGGCGTGATAGTTACGCCGAAAGGCATAACTACAAACTCGTAGTGTCCATACTTCGTCCTGAACACTGTCTTCGGAACATCTCCCTTCTTCACCTTCAACTGATGGTAACCACTCCTCAAATCCAACTTAGAAAACACCCTCG
>JAULAV010006174.1:0-24923 GCA_030789695.1 Scilla litardierei
CCATGTATAGGCATACAAATATCTATATACACATCATTCAGTTACATCCACACATACATTCACGTGCACATACTAACACGTACATGACTGTGTCACATAAGGTTCACAATCATGTTATAAATAATTATACACGTAACTTCACATCCATAGCAATGCACCTACTGCCTCACACAGATAGGCACATATATCACACACAATGCATACAATAGTGCACAAACATAACACATTCTCCGCCATACGCTATATATGTAACTACTTTTGTACATCCTATGCACATACAGCCTTAATAGTCAAATATTTATAATCATCCATCTACACCCCACATACGCGTATACATATAAATATGCAAACAAACAGACATATTCCAATACCTACATACCAACAGTTTCATTCACTTATATTCATCAAAACATTCATATATACACATATATTTCATACTCATCACATTCACGTCGACATTGTACATGTATAGATAGACACATATGCTTTGATACTGACCTATATATCCATGCACACGAGCAGTAATACATGTATCCAGGCTTACCAAGATACACCTGGATGGACAATCCTATTAGATAATTCAGCAAGTAAACAAACAAGACATGTATAAGTATATATATATACATGTATATACTTATCTATATAATTCAGCAAGTATACATATATATACTTATCTATATATATATTCATTCACACAATACACACACCATCACATATACTCCTACTACACGTTACACTTACATGATCACATCCCGACACTTCACATTCATACAAGTATGATACACATTCACATATCGGTAACAAACAATACTTCACATAGATACTCCACATCTAATTATATATACACACACTCATTATATACCCACAGATGTATAAGTATCAACCATACATAGATTTCTGAATCTGCATATAGCTAAATTCCGGTGCACACATACACACAAGATTTTTATACTAATGGTAGATTTGCACACAAACATGCTTATATATACATATTAGGGCCTATGCACCATGCACATATGTTATTAGGTATGGGTACATACACCCATTCACACCTATCGTACATATCCTGCTATCACATACACGTACATGCAAGCTGTCAAACTATACCAACATATAGTCGGTAGCTACTCATACCATCATATACATAACATTCAATAGATATTCACACTTTTACTAGCATACTAGTATACACATAAATAAGTGTACTTTATCATTCATACCCATTCGGTAGATAGTCGCACCCCATATACGTATGCATTCATATACTGATACTCACCTATAAGAATAGGGATCATTCACATACATACACATATAACCACTCATAGTAAAGATATCAATACACATTCAATAATAGCAGCACATTTACACAATCACATCACGCTTGCTACAATACACATACATACATACAAGTATGTCATATACCAATACACAATCCCTCCTCATATCGCTACATACGGAAGGGTGCACACACTACACATGCATCCAAAGGGTCGTATAAACACCATTCTACAGGGTAACGTATACACACATTTATACATATACCGTAACTCCACTTAACCATGCAAATCCTTAGCCATCCCACTTATACATGCACTTTATAACCTCAATTTCTTATACTCTTCATACATATATCCCTATCCCATCATAGGATATGTCTACTACAAACATCCCAGAGCATTACTCATACTAAATGTACGCCCATCATTCATCTATATCGCTACATACACACCATATATGGCCATAGCACATTACCTATCTTCACGCAATAATACAACCCACGACCATATACTCAAGTAAAACAATATACCAATTCCTATAGGTACATAGGCAGCACATACATTTATTCTCAGTTATTTACACTTTTTAATACACTAGGAACTTATACCCTAGTAATGCAACACTAGCGATATATATGCACTACTTCCCACATATATATCTATACCCTCTACCCATACAGACTCACATATACCCACACATATACACTTCCTCCCATATGTCCTATATAACATGGACATTCTACTATTCTATCCATACAGGGATAGATGTACACGCATCGGTGCATTCCCCATATGCTGCATATGTGCACTCACATCACACACGTACACCTCCTCGCCCCAGTCTCTACAATATATACTATCCTCACTGGCTGATATGTACTCACCAGTACACATCCACTAATAAACATACACTTAACACCTATATCGCAGAGGCACACAAATATAACACGTACCTAATCACATACCAGTGTCAGGAACTATATAGAGACAATATATGTATACGCTCTAGTATTTACCCACCTAATATAAACGCCCACATGTATCCATATACCACTATAACCATTCAGGATACGTGTAACTTTCATGCCAATATACAAGTATACGCAACTTGTATAATTCAAATCTCTAAGCATAACAATGCACTTATACACACTGATTTACACCGTAACATATACACGCGTATACCTACAACATACATGTAAGGTATATTGTTTAGCAGAAAGCTCATCCCTTGACTCCTTAAAACTAGGGGTTTAAGGGTGAATCACTTAAAATTCTAAGGTCACTGAGGCCGCTACCCACCTTAGGGCGAACCTATCCCAATCACTTATTGAAGCATTACATGTACTATCCTTACGCACGTCGCAGTGCGGTGACCTGCATGGGCCACCAAAAACTGTCACGCCCCCGTTCCCCAGAAGACCCGGCATTAATTTTTTTTCCCAAGTATTCTGAAGAGTGAGGGTGATGCGAGAGTAAAAGAGGGAGAAAGAAGGACTGAATAAGCAGGCCACTGCGCCCATGCTGGGATAGTACAAGTAAAACTTCACAGTCATATCAAACAACCTCATGAAACATTAATAACACTTCATATGTAACATGTTTCATTTATACATACAGCCCAAGTGTCAATACATATACACTGCTCTCAATCTGCCAAGACACCCCAGTCACAATGCAACACCAACTCACACCAACACTATCCCTGAAACTCAACTCCAAGCCACCACCGACTCTGCTGTCCTGACCTGAAAAAAATAGGGGGGGGGCACGTCAATGCGTGCCCCAGTAGGAACCAACTTGGGTTTGGAATTCCATTTTAAGGTTATCATTTTACCAAGCAAGTCAAGTGAAATAGAGTATGTAACTAAGTGATATAATGTAAATTAAATAGTTAAACAATGGAATCATACCTGCGGTCCAGTGACGAGCTGCTGCAAGAAGGGGTTAGCACGAATAATGGTAATAATAATAATAATAACAATAATAATCTCACAAGGGTTCAGGCAACCAATCAAGTGAGATAAGTGCAAGTGCCTGAAGCATGACACCAAGCTACAAATTACGAGCAAAGGGGAGGGGAAGGGCTGCCAGCAGTAGAAATAACACACAAATCTTATCTTATTACTTCTTAATTGAGTTAATTGGAATCTGGGTAAACTGTGCGATACCAGGACATGGACTTCACCCCAAATATGGGGTGGATATGGCACACGACGCAGTGGACACGGGCACTGTACGCCGGGCCTCTCAGCTGACTTCACCCCAAAATTTTGGGATGAATATAGCACACGACGCAGTGGACATGGGCACTGTACGCCGGGCCTCTCAGCTCCCCTGTCCCTGGTAGGAGTGAGGCTCTACCACAGTAACACAACCTCCGTATGTCCCCTCCACTCCCGGCAAGGCGAGTGGGTGTAAATATCACATATCACATAATCATTTCCCCCAACTTCTCAGTCCAGGCCTCATATCCACAATTTACTCAAATCCCCCTTAAAACCCGGGTTTTGCTAACTCACCCTCATTAGAGAGGACTGAGAATCATTCAATTTTATAAGTTAATATCATAAGTGACACGTTAGGGGTCTTGATGGCATGGGTATGCACATATCACTTCAACTGTCCTTCATCAAATATAGGGTCATGCACTCACGTGACATGCCCTCTATCACAACACATCACCCATTCACAATTACGATATATTCATGCCATTCAAGCCTCTAACTTCACTATTTATCAACATGGCACAAGCCCAATGCAAACATATGCAAGTTACTCAACTTATTGGATTTTGCCTTCATTGAGGCATTTCATCGAACACCTGACGGGCGTCATTTATAACAAGACAATCCAACAATAATTTACATGTGCCAAGGGTATGAATATTCATTTCACCACACAACAATACTAAGCAAGAATAAACATGGCCAATTAACCACAATTAGTGAAAAGAATAGTACTTAACAAATTCAGCTTGCTGAAATTGCAAGAACAAACATATAGATCAACATATTTCATCCATTTATATTGGGCATTTGACCAAACTTTCTGAATGAAAGTTGAAGATATATCAGTTATGGATCTACAGATAAAATTTCATGGAAAAATATTAAGTGTGTGATTTATGGTGAATTAGTTAGTGAAGTGTGGCAAATCTGTTTTTCAGACAGATTTTTGGGTATGTGTTCAAAGACAAATTTGAGCATGTTCTAGGCAGAATTTCGACCTAAGAGTCGCGTTGGAATTTGATCAAAACTTGTTATCTTTCCAACCAGACCAAAATCATACAATTTCATGAAGTGTGCAGGTAATTAAGTCAATTTTACTGAGATGTGTCAAATCTGGAAATCAAACAGACATCCTATAAAGATGGATTTATTTCTCCCAATTTCGAAATTGGAACTATATCAAAATTTATATGATTTTGGGGTAGAATTTCATGATCTACATGCTCATAATTTTTCCGACACCCAATTCGAGCTACAGTAACATTAATAACAGCAGCAACACAAAACAAGAATTCAAGCTTTTAAAGGAGATGTTTTTACTAAGAATTACATGGGATATTTTGTGAAATTGAAACATAGCTCATGAAATTTCTACATCCCTAATCCATATTAAGTAAAACATGTTATAAAAATAAAATAACAACAATCAATTTAATGAAATTCCAAACCAAGAAGTTCCTACCTCAAAAGCTTGATTTTCCTCCTTTCTTTCTCTTCCTTTCTTCTCCATCTTCTTTCTCTCTTCAACCTACTTGAAATACTTAATTTTTGTATGGGAGAATTAGAGTTTTGAGTTGAAGAATTAGGGGAAAGGAGGAGCATGGTGGCCGGCCTTGGTAAGGGGGGAAGGATGTGGAAAAATTAGAAAAGAAAGGAAAAGAAAGAAAAAGAAAGTTCAAGAAAGAAAGAGGGGTTTCCACCAAAATATCTTTAACCTAGAAGCCTCTTTAGATAAGCATGCAACATGTCCAATGACCAAAATACCCTCTTGACTTTCCACTAATTACAAGTGTGCCATTACTTTAGGTACCGACCACTTAAGTGCTCTTTAGTATGTACGCACAGCAGTTTTAATCAAAAAGACCGTTTTGCCCCTGACCTTTCTAAAAATTTACGGGGACTGCCATTGACCCCTAACCCCTTTCACACTTGCATGGCTCCTCCTACACACCTTCATGCCCATCCATGCATACATACACGCATCACACACACGCGTCTAACACATTCCTGTTGTTTTGCACCGACGACGTCTTTCACACTTCTCTGCTTTCATACTTCGCATTCACTTCTCTTAGCTACGTGTTACGGCCCAATCCCCCTCTCACTACGCTACATACATCAGTAACTATGGTTATTTCATGCCCACGTACGCATTGTACGTGAAAATACCACACATGTACATCAAAATACACGTATAGGTCAAAACAGGGCATTACATCATGGAAAAGGAAAGAAAGAAAGGTGAAACGAAAAGGAAATAGAAAGAAAAAGAAAAGGAAAAGGAAACCGATTTCTTTTTTATGTTTGGTTAGTGAGGAAAATTGTAAAGAAAATTAAAAAGAAAATGGTAAGGAAAATAATTTCTCATGTTTGGTTGCTTATGAAAATGAAAAGGAAAACTAGAAAGAAATATGATTTTATTTATAATTAATATTTTAAAGGGTCTCATTTTTCTATTAAACTCAATCCAAAACCATTCTTCTGAAATAAAAAATGAGCAATAACAAAAAGATAATTTTTGTTGTCGATAAATTTTTTGGCTCAGAAAAGGGAAGAAAATTTTTGGGAAAGAAAACGGTTTCCTTCCGATTTGGGAGAGAAAAGTAGAGAGAAAAATTCTATATGATTTTTTCTTTCATTTTCCCTCTCACTTTCTTTCCTTTTACTTTTCTATACAACCAAACAATGGAAATTAACTTTCACATCACTTTTCTTTTCTTTTCTTTTCTTTTCCTTGCAACCAAACACAGCCTTAGCGTTGAAGCAAGACAAGAGAAGGAACACACTATTTGTAGATACAAATGACAATGGTACGAACACTCGCCATTTGTTTGGCCGATAGACCCTATTCTTAGGGCATCTCTAGCCTCAAGAAGAAGTGTTGTGAGATATTCACTACAACAAACTCCTTTATTGCCGTATAGTCCGGTTGCCATTATCGATATTGGATTTTAGTCACATTAGAGGTTCTCAATGATAAGCACATGGTGAGAGCGAACAAATCTTCCCCAATAAAGGATTTATGGGAGAGTTTGACAGAGGCCTCTCTCATTACTAACCATCCTCCAAATCATAGACCTTATTGTAAAGGTCACTTGTTCATTTAGGCTGACTCTCTGTTGCATGTCTTGTATAATAATATGCCTTTGTCCTCCTCGCATTACCACCATGATTGCTTTTCTGGCCTCTTATGTCATTGACTGGCCAGAGGGGTTGGACTTCATCAGCCATGCTACCATGGTAATGTTCTATGGTTCATATTAGACTTTAGTCCATGCCCTCTTGGGTCATCGATCTTGCTTCTAAAATGGACAACCACTGAGGATCAGGACCTATATTGGTAGATCCTTGGTGATGAGAGATAAACTGGCCCTTGTAGCTATTGTAGGAGACGTGCCATCTGCCATAATTTGCTAGTGATGCCTAGGCTCAATCTTGCAATCATGCTGAATTTTATGACCGACTAATCTATGGGCATTTATGTCATCGGGGATTTATATGCACTTCTTTACTCACATGCGTTGCTTACATAGTTGGATTTCATAGTAGCACATGCTTGCACTACCCTTTAGGGGGGTAACCTGTCTCCCATGGTAGAACGCCAACACCTATACTGATGTGAACCAGCCCATCAACTTACAAAATGAAGACCTATGACAAGAGGAAAGCTAAAAAGAATACAAGATGCAACTAGAGCCCAAGTAGAAGCATTGCTGGCCCAAGAAAGTCATGCTCACAATGAGCCCTTAGTCTATCTAATCAAAGCCCAATAAAATTAAGGCCATAAATCTGAATTAATTCATGGGGAAAGATCAAGAGTCATGCGGACATAAATTTGAATGCATTCATGGAGGAAGATCAAGAGTTATGTGCAACCATTAAATCTAAATTCATGAGGAAGATCAAGAGTCAAGTGAAATAACAACCATTAAATCTGAAGTCATTGGAGAGATCAAGAGCCAATAAGCACAAAGTTATGAATTCATGATATAATTTTCGTGCATTTCATTAGGCTTAAATTTTCAGGTTGTCTCTTTCTGTTTTCTCCAGGTGACATTTATGTATTTTACTTATTTCAGGTCATTATGATGACCAATGGGCTACCAAAAGCCATTAGTTGTCTTTAATTGGTGTCTTTAAGCCTAACGAGCCTTTTGAGTTTCCAAGCTGTACCTATAAATAGAGCATGTATTCCTTTGTAATCGGCATCAATCATATTATCAATTTAGAATTTGAGTGTTTTCTCATATTGTGTGGGTTTCTATCTTCTTTAGCTCTTGTGGAACATTACCTTGTCAATCTTCCTTAAAAGACTGGTGATCCAAATCCGCAAAAGCCCCAAATTTGTGCATCAACCAAAGTGCATTGCTATGTGGATTGGTTAAACTCGTGTTCGTGGTTGGGCAAGTGGTCTAAGTAGTAGGTTACATTCTTTATAACGTTGGTTGGCTATTTGTATTTGTTAGGTCAGTGAACCGTCCTTATCCAGAGCTTATCACTCCCTATTTCCGTTCACTTAGTCTAGAGTGTGGTGCTTATATCCTTCTTTTAAGTTTGTTTCGAGTTTCTTGAACATCCTACGCTGTGAAGATCGGGCCACCTCCTTGGTTTCACACCATTTGGTATCAGAGCTCTAGGTTGACATGGTAGGTGTTTCTTTCAATAATTTCATTGCTTCAAAAAAATTCTGTATCAAATCTTTTCCTTTCCTCTATTGCTGTAAAAAAACTTCTCCAAAACCTCAAAACAATTCCAAATCACCTTGATTTTATCTTTATTGTGTAAGAAGTGCCTTTGTTTTTGTTTTTGCTTATTTAGTTTGTACAAGTAAAGCACCAAAAAAAGAAAAAAAAACAAAACAAGATGTAACGACCAGTTTCCATCGTTACGTTCTTTGTTTTCTCCCGTGTATTTTTTTCCGTATATGTCATTAGACGTTGTTATTCCCGTACCCGTATCCACATCTATTATTTTTTCACACCTATTATTACTATTACTATTTTCAAAACCACTAAGGGAATCCCTTCTAATAAATATTTTAAAAAATCTCTTCTAAATAATTACTTTAAATAATTCAAAATTTTCTTTTACATTCAAAATTCGAAATTAAAACTTTTGAATGTTTGAAAAGACTTCCTTTTATAAACCCTTTTAAAACTAATTAAATAGCTTTTATTCCCTTGTTTAAACCTATTAAAACCCTGTTAAGAATAATTTAAATCACTCCCTATTTTAGCTAGCCCATTATTTCTCCCGTAATTATTACTTTCATTTTCAAAACTTTCCTTGCCATTACATTTCAAAATCATTTCCTTATTATTCTTAACCCTAGCCCACATCAATTTCTACACCCAAAGCCGCACCTAGCACTCACGCACACTTGCAAACTCAAGAGAAAACTATAGAATTCCTATGGCTATATAAAAGACGCTAGGCCCTAGCTCCTTCACCCTCACGTGCCCCCTTCCTCCTTTATTTTGAACCAAGGATTTTTATTATTCCCTCTACACAACAGCTGCCGCCCCTACCTCTTCTTCTTCTCCTCTTCCCAAGCCGAGACCCCCCTGTTTTCGCCTAAAAACCGCACCTCGCCGCCAACCCCCCTTCCGACCAGCACCGCGGCGGTATCCGCCCGTTCGAAGCCCAACCGAGCGCCACCACGACTCGCGGAGCCACCACGCAGCAGCTCCGGCCTTCGGCGACTCACAGCACAGCTCCGACTTCGTCACCTTCTCCCTCCCACCGCCGACGGCAGCCACCCACACGAAACCGCACGGCCACGCCTCCTCGCCCAGCAGCACACCCCCCTTCGCGACGCCTGCACTCCGAGATGCCCCCCCCCCCCCCCCCCCCCCCCCCCCCCCCCCCCCCCCCACCCCCCCCCCCCCCCCCACCCCCCCCCCCCCCCCCCCCCCGTCGCCCGATTCTGCTCCTCTGTTCGAAACCCGATCCTCTTTTTCGAACAGAGGATCCTCTGAGCAGCTCCACGCCATACCGGCCAAGCTCCGTCGGCCACGCCTCCTCGCCGCAGCCTCCCCTGCTTCCTCCCCGACGCGCTGCCTCCGATTTCGTCGTCCGACCACCTCGTATCAGCCAGATCTCTGCCGTCAGCCTCGGCTCTTCGCCCCGACCAACCCCCAGTGCTCCGACCGCCGGCGTCCCCTTCTTGCCCCGCAAGCCGCCGCCAGCACCGCCTACGACGTCGCCGCCACGTCGTCGTCCGACCACCCGCCGCCTCAACCGCCGCACCCTCGCCACTCGATGCCGCGTCGATGCCTGCAAGCAAAGAGTGAGCAGGGACATTGTGAAAGGTAAAACTGCGAATTTATTCGTTAATGCGTGAACTAATATTAACCCAATGATGCCTGTTGTTAAGATTGGTTGGTGTATAGTAATGTATTAACACATGTTAGTGGTTATAGGTTGAATAAAATTAGTTAATGTTAATGATACAGTAAGTTAGTTTTACTAATTTTTACAGTATATACAAGTTATTATTTTTCATGGTATCAGTTGTGGGGATCCGAGTGTAATAAGTACCTGCTCTATTTCCTTATAGCCTTGTAAAACTTATACATTCTGTGATCAAGAATAACCATTATTGTTAATATTAACATTTTATACTTTTGTACCTAAGTATGATGGTCGCATAACTATTAATGCTGCTTTGCTATGAATAACTTTTTGCTTATCATTATAAATCCGTTAACGCAGATAACCACTACTCGTATTACGACCGTCGGGACACTCGACTTGCCTCGCAGGCAAGTATTTTTCACCTACAGGTTTTTTTTCTATACTGCTTAGATTCTGTGGTTGGAACAACTAAACATTGCTAATCACAACTCGTAGGTATGACGCTTAAGCTTGACGGACTCAATGACATGTTGGGTTGTTTTGCTCCCAATTGTTAGTACTATCGAAATAACATACATGAGACCTCTTATTGCTTGCTGTGCCTTTAAATGGTGGATCACTCACCCCTATCGAATTGTGCTATTGTGCCTTTGGGCAAGTGTACGGACTATTGGGTCTTCGGGTAATACGGATATGGGCCAGCGGGGCATTTACGGAATGTTAGCCACTCGGCAAACATTAAACTACGGATTGACTTATGGACACTTCGGGTGGGGTAGTCTAGTGTAGTAGAGGCTGGAAAGCTGGATTGCACTCTAATGGTGAACTTAACCGACACCTGGCCGGGTCGGTGAGTATAGAGTCACGGGTAGCTCCCATTGACTTGGGTGTGATGCTGGTCACCTCCCCCTCAGACACTGGGCTTGTCACTAGATAGGAGATTGATGGACTGATTGATTGATGTACCCTTCGCTTTTCCTCTGCTGACGCTATGAAGTAAACTGCTAAATTATTGTCACGATTGACTATTGCTGTACACATTACACTTGTCACGATTGACTATTGCTGTACACACTACACCTGTCACGATTATTGCTGTATACACTACACTACTCATGCTCGTTACTTTATAGACTACACCTTGTTGTGTTTGCCACTTTGCACACTACACTTCGCCTGCTCACTGCTTGCACACTACACATTGTTATGCCTATTGTTTCCACATGCTACTATGTATCAACTTTTTGAAATCATAATGTGCCTCTCTTCCCTAAACTTTGTGAACTATATTAAATCTTGCCGAGGGTCATTTTATTTCAAACGTTTTTAAATCTTGCCGAGCGACCCTCGCTGACGTATATTTCCTTGTTTGTGAAATATACGTTAGGTTTTGAGCAGAGTTCACCAAAGAGTTCATTTTGGAGATTGAGCAGGAAGACCAAGAGAACCAAGAGCACAAGATCCACTGCTGAAGACGGCGGACATTGCGCAGCTTGCTAAAATTTTAATAATTGTTGTTGTATTTTCTTTCAGGTGTATCTTAATTTCCTTGTAACTGCTGTAAGGGCCATGCTAGGCCTTTTAATTCTTTGTGTATTTGTAACCCGGAAGTTAAAGTATAATGATGGCATTATTTGTTGTTCCGATTGTTCGTAAGCAAGAACCTGCCAAAGTAGTCATTCACAGACGCTTATTGGGTTGGGGCTTCACCGCTCCAGCCCAAGCGGGCCCGTTCGCGTCCTCGCTCCCAAGTATAATGGGAAGCAGGGCGTGTCAAAAAAGCAAAAAAAGTAAAGCTTGGCAAAAAAAAAGAGAAAAAAAATAGTGGTACTCAATTCAGTTCTTACATTTTGTACTCAATTCAGTTGTTACAAATAGTGTTGCATTTTGGTCTTTCACTACTAAGGAACTTCATTCTTTTCATTGACTACTTACTCTAAACCTAATCCTACTTCTGGCCTAAACCCATCCATTATTCACTATTTTACCAACCACCACTACAGTCTTGGTTGAAGTTAGTAATTGACTTTGTTGGATCACTCAACAAGGATTTGGGTTGCATACAAGCTAAGGACAGATTCTGAGGGGATTTTGGTGAGATTTTGGTGAGGTCACACACACATATATTTTTTCTCTTTCGCTAACATGGCAGGAAATCCAGAAGATACTACATAATAAGAAGTAACACCTTTCCAAATGCAAGCATTGGTGAGCCATCTTGAAAGATTATTTGACAAAAAGCTAGAATGAATCCATGAACGATTGGATCAAATGGAGAATCAAGCGTCTACACAAAGAAATCCTACAAACCAACAAGAACAAGCTTATAGAAATACAGAGAGCCAAGTTGATGGGGATGAATTTGAAGATCACCAACCAAGACAGAGGCATAGCCAAGGAGATAGCATTGGTGGAATTGAAATCAAAGTTCCTTCTTTTCAAGGCAAAAATGACCTCGATGCATATTTGGAGTGGGAAATGCGTGTTTAACAAAGCTTCTCATGCAATGACTACTCTGAATGTAACAAGGTGAAACTTGCGGCTCTTGAGTTTACTGATTATGCTCTTGTTTGGTGGTATCATGTGCAAAAGGAAAAAAAGAACGATATGGAGAACGTCCCATTAGTACTTGGGTGGAAATGAAATCAACCATGAGGAGGAGGTTTATTCCATCTTATTACCATAGGGAAATTCATCACAAAATGCAACGACTCAATTAAGGCACTAAAAGTGTAGATGAGTATCACAAAGAGATGGAGATTGCCATGATTCAAACAAATGTGTTGGTAGATAGAAAAGCAACAATGGCTCGTTGCTTACATGTACTTAATCATGATATTGTTGATGTTGTGGAGATGTACCACTATGTAGAGTTTCAAGAGATGGTCCACCAAGCAATCAAGGTAGAAAACAACAGAAGAGGAAAAATGCTGCAAGGAAGGGCTCTAATTCGTTTAGCCCTTGGAAGACCAGTTCAAAAAGAGATACTCCATCTAGTTTGAAGGAGAATACTTCGAAGAAAGTTGAGAAGACGGCTGATATTCCAAAGAAGACGCAAACTGAAGCAAATTCTTCAAAAAGCCATGACATAAGATGCTTCAAATGCCAAGGGAGAGGACACATTTCATTAAATTGGGGCCGGACCCCCTCCTTGAAACTTGCACGAAGATCCTGATCTGAGAAGCTCCATTAAACGTGAGTAAGCTCTATCAATGCTTAAATTAATATTTCATCTTCTCCTTAATTCTTCCTTGCTCTTGATCGGGCTATTGCAAAGCTACGAAGGAGTTTTGGATCGGATCCGAAGTCTTGATGGAGGATCTACTCAAGGTGAAGCTTTCTGGATGAGCATAGATGTGACATTCTTATTTTATTACGACATATGTTCTTGATGAAATAGAGAACACAGTGACAAGAGTATTTGAACTGCTTCAATCAGATCGAAGAGGAAAATACTTAGATAAGTAATTCTTGTATAATTAAAAGAAAATGAGATTTTCTCTCAGGTCAAGTCTCTTAACACATTGGTGTGTTGGAGAGCTTGAATCGCATTCTATTAGACATGATGCGATATATGGTAAGTGACTCTGAGTTACAATCCTCCTTCTGGGTTAATCCCCAGATAATAGTGCCTAGGTTCTTGATAAGGTTCTGTCAAGATCTTATTAATATGATTTTTCTCAAATTAATCGTTAGGAAGTCACAGGATTACTCGAGGCTCGTGAGACGAAAAAGTCGAGTAAAACATGATAGATGATGATGGCCTAGACAACTTTCAAGATGCCATTCGGAGTAATGACTCTAAGAAATGGCTTGATGCAATCCAAAAAAGGTCCTTGCACGTAAATAAGGCATGGACCTTAGTTGACGTGCCCAAAGAAAGTGGTTCCTTTGGCTGCAAGTGAATCTTCAAGACAGAAGATTAGTGTAGATGGAAAGGAGTGAAGTACAAGTTATGCTCGTTGAGAATAGTCATCATCAGAACTCCTATAAACAGATTGTGATGAAACTTTCTCGCCAACAGCTGTGTACAGATCTATTCAGATCGGTCTCGATGTTAATGCTCATAATGACCATGAAGACTGGAGTATACATATATATATGCTATTTTCTAAATATGATTTAGAAGAACAAACTTATATGAATCAGTTAGAGAGTTTTCAAAGTCAGTGGGAGCAAATAAAAGCATGTGAGGCATCAAGGAGCCGGAACATATGTTTTGACAAATTGATCAAAGAGTTTGACACTTTATCAGAAATGATTATGAACTGTATAGTTGACAAGTAGCTGTTTTGGATTATTCTTGTAAGGTATGATAAACTGGATGGATTTAGGTAAGACAAATGTTATGGATTTCAAAAGACCAAGGAATTTTTTGGATGAGATTCAAATGTGTGGTCGAACATAAACTCCTTAAGTCTATACTATAGACGGTTTAGCAGATCGCTCACGAAGGCTCTACCACATAAAGTCTAGAGAAACGTATATGTAAATGCAGTATGGATACCGGGATAAATGGGTCTGAGTGCAAGTGGGAGATGTTGGGAGATGTGTATGCCCTCGAGGCAATTTATCTCTGTGTATGTGTACAAACGTCTTGTTTGAAATAATAGTAAGCTGTTTGTTAAGAATTTACCTAAGTAATAGTAATGTAGTCGACATTAGAACTTAGGTAAAGTCCCGAGACTTGATGCAAGGTCAAACAAGTATCGAGATGAGGATCTCGATCATGGAGAATTCTTTGACCGATAATAACATAAGTCTAAAATCATTCGTGGTCGTAAATGTTTCGAGAAAAGGATATCGAAACTTTTGATAGACCATTATGTCATTGTCTTCACCATGGAGTAGTGAGGATGATCTCATGGTCGTTCGACTTGGCGAAGTCGGAGACAAGACACATGTCCTCATTAGAGAATGCGTTTACTGAATGATCCAATGAGAGTTATCACATGGTTAGCATAACAAATCTATCAGTGATAACACTCAGTGATGATAGGCAAGTTGGTCCTTAGACTTGAGGTCATTGTACGAACCTGTACGTGAAGTGTGTCACTTAGATCTCTGAACTAGCTTCGAGGTAAGGCCTGTCGAAAGGTTTTTGGTTGGGTGACACTTGAAGCGTACGAGGAGAGTAATGACCAAGAGAGGATTCGCCTCTCCCGTTTATGGGTAGTTAGTGTCGCACGTGTTGGTTCGGTCTTTAGTGAAAAACTATGGCCAAAGTATGTTGGAAGAAGTCCAACATTATTTGACTAAATACCGATGGAGACTAACCAAGTTCAAGCTATTAGGGTTGACAGTTTGACCGTACCCTAGGTTTGTGATCACTCCTTATTTTACACCTTTTTTCCGCATGATTGCATGCCATTCAGATCGCTCAAATCACGCTTTTCACGATTTATCGACAATATTGCGATACTTTTCACGATTTGTTGTTTTTATCGTATTTCAGGAGATTTGGAGCGATTTGGAGTGATCCCCTGATACGCCTACTCCAGAGTGTCACCGATGACTTCCCTGAGGGGTATTTTGCTATTGGAGAGGAGCGGAAGAAGAAAGAACATCGCAGGAGCGACGAGGAGGCAAAAACAAGCTGTTTGGGCATTTTTGGTGTCTCACTCGGTCGAGTGAAGGAGTCACTCGGCCAACCAGCGAGACACCGCTCGGCCGACCAGATCGGACACGTTTCATGTGTGCATTCGGCCGAGCGTCGGAAGCCACATCGGCCGAGTGACGAGACCCCGTCCGCCCGAGTGGCACTCAGACGATGCCCATCAAAAAGTGCCAACTTACTGTTTTTTCTTTTGCCTGAGCTTCAGAAGACCCACTCGGCCGAGTGGAAAATGCCGACC
Organism: Scilla litardierei; assembly: GCA_030789695.1. NCBI lineage: Eukaryota > Viridiplantae > Streptophyta > Magnoliopsida > Asparagales > Asparagaceae > Scilla > Scilla litardierei. The sequence goes on from JAULAV010006174.1 coordinate 15,721, forward strand.
GCCTGAGTACATAGAAGCCATCGACCGAGTGACGACAGCTCACTCGGCCGAGCCACCCCCGAAGTGAAGACCCCGAAGACCAAGACTTACTGGAAATTTTCAGGGTTTCTTACTTGGCCGAGCGACTTTTGTCACTCGGCCGAGTGCGACGCGCTGCCTGTAGCGAAAATTGCGATTTTCAGGCTGCGCAGGGGCATTTTGGTCACAGTTTTTGGACGATTTTGGGGGGTATTTAACCCCAGGTTTTAACCTAGGTTAGAGAGCTTTTCCCTTTACTTTTGGCAGCTTTTTAGATTAAACTTTTTAGCTTTTGATTCTTTTGATTGGAGAGGAGATGAAAGTTTATTTTTGTTGGATTCTTGGAGAACTCTATTGGTTTGTCTCCCTCTCCATTAAAAATCTCATTTTTATTGCTTATTTGAATATTGTGATGAATTCTCTTGTGATTTCAATTGTTTATTCTTGCATTCGTGATATGAATTGTGAGTAGTCTATACGTCTTGGGGCGTGGGGATGAACCCTACGAGCCCAATTTCTTATTTGTGATGAATTGGTAGAAATATTGCTAGAATTGCTATTAGGGTTAGATTGGGATCGATTTACTACGAATAGCTAGGTGTTCATATCGATTGGGATTTGCAAGAGATTGGATCCCAATTCGATAGGAAACCCTAGAAATCCGAATTGGGTTGGAATCGAGTTTCCGTAGTATCGGTTTGCAAGAGATTGGACCGATACTAGGGTTTTCGGTTGCAATTCCATGCCGATACCCGTTTGCAAGAGATTGGACGGGTTGGAACTATCCCAACCTAGGTCGCGGCCCGAGTTTGCACGAGAGTGGGCTCGGGGCGCGATTGAACGATGATGTTGATCCTAATGCTAGCTTGCCTAGGCTAGGGTTTGCAAGAGATTGGACCCAAACCTAGGATAGCTATAGACCGGCAACAGCGCGAGAGCGTGAGCTAGGTTTTACATTCAGTTGCAACTAGTTCATCCGAAATTCTACCCTAGCAATGTTGATACCAATGAATCACATTGACGAGATACGGTGAGTAGCGGGGATTTCCCATTCCCTAGGCGTCCTTTATTTGATTTTATATCCCCATATTTTGTCTGACGATTGTGACAGGATCGCCAAAGGCAAATTCTCTCTTTTCCATTCTTAATAGCCAGGTTGTTCGGAGCAAGCACTTTCATTCGTCCTCCCTGTGTTCGATAACCCGCTCGCCACTACACCGTGCGCTTGCGGTAAAACTACAACCGTCGCTCCGGGACGTGTATCCGGGGCGCGATCAAGTTTTTGGCGCCGTTGCCGGGGATCGATTGTGTTTGATCTTACCACCCTAGCTATTTCTTTCTTTTTGTTTTATTTTTTTATTTTTTTATCTAACCCTTCCATTGTGCTAATCACTTCTTTGATACTTTGTTTTCCCGTGCATGTACACGAGATCCACTGCGGACCCTGAAGCTATATTATTTGATCCCGAGATTGAACGTACTGTGCAGAGAATCAGAGCGGAGAGGAGACAAGACCCGGAAGGGAGGTTTATGACCAACCCGGAAACTGCGGAACAATTAGCGGCAAGAATGGCGAGGATTATTTCTATTCGAGATAGGCTTCGGCCTAAGACCTCTTCTACGACCTCATCCATTGCCATGCCGGAGTTGGCGGCTGACAAGAATTTTGAGCTGAAGACTGGACTAGTGGTTCTGATGCAGCAGGATCCATTTCATGGGAATGCCCATGAAAATCCCCACTACCACATCCAGCTATTTTTGTCGAAGTGCGCCACATTTCAGATGACAGGGGTCTCCATCGATGCCATCAGACTGCGCCTCTCCCCCTTCACATTAAAGGATAAAGCACTTTATTGGTTGAGGACGCAAGCTGAGGGAGTCTTTACCACATGGGACGAGTTGGCGAGTGCGTTCATTGACAAGTTCTATCCGCCCTCCAAGACGGTAAAGATTAGGAGTGCTCTTATGTCCTTCAAGCAAGGACCCCAAGCGACACTCTACGAGGCTTGGGAGCGCTTCAAAGATCTGCAGCATCAGTGCCCCCACCATAGCATTGAAGATTGAGAGATAGTGCATAGCTTCTACAATGGTCTCCAACCGGGGACCAAGCAAATTATTGATGCCACGGCAAATGGTGCTATCTTATCAAAGACTCCCGATGAAGCTACGGCCCTAATTGAGAAGATGGCCTCAAACAATCAACAATGGGGCGACGAGCGAGGACACTCTTCGTCCTCCTTGAAGCCATCTAGCATCTATGAGGCGAAGGCCGTAGCGGAGCTGACAAACAAGTTCGATTCTCTCCACAAGATGGTGGAGAGACTGGAGAAGTATATCACGGAGCCCCAAGGAACCCCTTCCACATCCGCACCAACGAATCAAATGTGTGATTGGCAAGACCAATCTCAAGCTATGTATTTGGGAGGAGAGCAAGGAGAGGGATCATTGGAGCAAGTTCAATATGTCGCGGGGAACCAAGGATATTGGGCCAATCCGGCCACTAGAAACCATCCCGGTTTCTCCTATGCCAACAATGAAGGAGCGTTGAACCCACCGCAACAACTACCTCAACAAGCTCGACCACCACAACAACACCAACAACATTATCCACCGAGGGGGCCTCCACAACAAAATTTTCCACCGAAGCAACAAGTTCCACCCTATAGGCCGCCCGGATATAATCAAGGGTGGAGGAATCCAAACCCTCCACAAGCTCAACAACGTTCCGACTTTGAAGCTAGAGTGGAGGAGTTTATGGTCGAGCAAAAGAAGATCAACGCTTCCTTGAAGGCGGGCCAAGAATCCCTTACAACCGTTGTAGCCCAAATCTCAGAGCAATTGGCGTTGCTCAATCGAAATACTCAACAATTACCGGTGCAACCCGAGCAAAACCCACGGGGCAACACCGGCCACATCAATGCCGTGGTTGCCGTTACAACTAGAGGCGGGAAGGATACCATTCCCGTCATGATTCCAACCGAGGAACCCGTGGAGGAGAATGTAGAGCCAATTGAGCCGGTAGTTGAAGTTGAGATGGAGAAAGAGCCGCAAGAAAAAGAAAAGTCTAGAGCGGAGCAATTGATTGAAGAGTGGCGTTTTATGCCACCGGTCCCATTCCCCCAGAGGCTTGCTAGAGCAAAAATGGAGAAACGGCTAGCAAAGTTTCTCGAGTATTTAAGAGGGGTAAGCCTCAACATTCCTTTCCTTGACGCTATCGTGGAAATCCCGACATACGCCAAGTTTCTTAAAGATTTGATTACGGGAAGAAAGAGGAAGGAGAAAATTATGCTCGCCGAGGAGGGGTCTTGGTTCACCAAGAGAGAGAAGGAGCCGGCTAAATTCAAAGACCCGGGGAGTTTTCAAATTCCTTGCACCTTGGGCGGCGTCCCTCTACAAAAGGCGTTGGTGGACTTAGGGGCTAGTGTTAGCCTCATGCCTCTCTCTATGTTCCTAAGGCTAAATACCGGCACGAAATTGAAGCCTACCGACATGCGGATACAACTAGCCGATGGACGGATCACAAGGCCGGTAAAGATCGCAGAGGACATCCCGCTACAAGTCCCGGGGGGCATATGTTTGCCATGTGACTTCGTGATCATGGATGTCACGACCCGCTTCCCTAAAATGGAGGCGAGACGTGAAAAGGTCCGCACGGGATTGGAGCTGTGAAGCCCCAAACCCGATAAGCGTCAATAAAACATAAGCAGGTCCCTGTAACCACAACGGAACAACAATAATAGCACAAGGAGAGACTGAAATAAAATCTCACATCTCATAAATTGTCCAACATGAAAATAAGTCCAACATCCAGAAAAGCCACCAGGCTAAAAGAAAGAGTCAAAGGCCCAGAACAAGGCCAACAAAAGCAACGACATAACAAGGTATAGGTGCTACGCACCGATAACAAAACAACTGTCTAAACAAAAGGGAAACACAACGAAAACACTAGGACTGGTCCCCAGTGTCCACGTACTCCCGTCAAACACAAGCTCGGGCTCGGCGTCAGCAAACACCTCGTCCTCAACAAGGTACTCAGGCTCGGGATCTAACATGTGTCACCCAAAAGAGTAAAGGGGCACATGTCAGCAAGTCTAAAGACTTGGGCAAGGAAACTGAAAGTAAGGCAACTAGCAACCTAGCAGTTTTAGTATGCATGACATGGCAGTTATAACATGAGTGCACAATCAAGACATTGCAAGACAATTTGTACAAGAGAACAATCATCGGGACAAGACAAGAGTAGCCAAGCTACTATCAATCTCAATCAATTCACTATTCACGTTTCATGTTGTTTTGTAGATGTTTACGCCTTACAGCTGAATGGTTTCACATTCACGCTGATTGGCCGCTTAACACTACCCCAAACCCAGAGTTTACGCCTTACCACTGCAGTTGCTGATCGGGCAGACTCCCAGTTGATTGGCTGCTTAACTCTTACCCCCAATACCCACACGAAATGGAGCCAGGGTCCCCGCACATGAGCTCAGCAAGTGAGCCGGGGTTGCCCCGCACATGAGCTCGCATTCTTAAACATTTGGCGTAGGGGTGCACCTAGCCGGAAACAAGCAATTCGGGCATTGGCTATCAACCAACACATGGCCCGCTTCTGGAACACGAGCCAGGAACACAAGCATTTGTAGCGAAGCTACGCAATCACAGAGGCACTTAAAGAATGCAATGACATGACAATTAATTCGCGTACCGTTAATGGAAAGTAAACATGACATGGTAATTGTGCAACATGATATATTTCGGAACTAGCTTCGTTGTCAAGCTAGTTCCCCAAATTTGCGCCTAGGCGAGTATCATTTCGTCGCCTAGTCTCTTTTACGCCTACAACAAGCAAATGGCCTAAAACATGGCCTAAACCCTAAGTGACAAGTTTCACTTGCCTAGCACCGGGGATGACGATCACGAAGGTTCGTCTCGCGGATGCTAATCTACGGGGGAAATCGCTGTTTTGGGGAAACAATCATCAAACAACATGAAATTCCATTAGGGTTTCATAAAAATACAAATAGGTTATGAAAACATCGAGAGATCGATTTCTTACCGAGAGGAGGCGGAAGAAACACTCCGGAGAACCCTAGGACCGGATCTGGAAACGAAAGGAGAAGTTTGGAGAACTAGGGTTTTTGGGGGATTTTGGGGGTTTGATGGAGATTTGGGGAAGATGAGAGGTAGAATGAGTTGATGGAGGGTTTAGATGATGAATCTAGGGCTTGGGATGAAGGAATAGAGCTTGGAGGAAGATGGGGGCTCAATGGGGGAGATTTTAGGGTTTTAGGTCGAGTGGAGGAAGAAGAAAACGTTCGGGAGGGGTATAAATAGGTTGGGCTGGCGGCTGCCCAGAAATTAGGGTTTTAACACAGACTAGTCGGTCAAAGAGCAACCACTGACCGACTAGTTTGGCAACTAGTCGGTCGATCGACCAACGCAGACCGACTAAGTGTAAACAGTAACTTCGGAATGAAAATAGGATTTGGATTTAGTCGGTCGATGAACAACTACTGACCGACTAGTTTGATATCTAGTCGGTCGGTGAACGTTCATAAACCGACTAAGAGTAAACAGTAACTCGACTGTACAGTAGAACCAAGAATTAGTCGGTCTGAGTACAAAACTTAACTGACTAGTTTAACAACTAGTCGGTCGAAAGATGAACTTAGACCGACTAAGAATGAACATTACTGATACTAAAATTTAGATGATGTGTTAGTCGGTTAAAGAAGCATTGCCGACCGACTAGTTTGCAACCTAGTCGGTCAACCAACGTTCTTAGACCGACTAACGATAAACAGTAACTCCTGAGAAATTTAGAAAGCCAACTAGTCGGTCCAAGAAGGATTGCCGATCGACTGGATCGTCATCTAGTCGGTCGGTGCCCCTTCTTACACCGGCTAATAAGCACCAAAAGTTCCGATACGGAGCGCGGGGCCCCGGGATCGATTCCTAAGACTCCTAGGCTTGATCTAATAGTAAGATACGACCGTTATGAAGTCCGTCACGAATGACATACTTCGAAATTGACGATCCTAAGGACGAAACAAGAAAATACGAAGAATCGATCGAAAATGAAAGCTACGGAGACGAAAACCACACACGAGGAGAAAATCCACCAAAACATATATTATATTATAATAAATCCAAATACATGAAAAGCAGTCGTTACATCCTCCCCAACTTAAGAAAAATTCCGTCCTCGGAATTTCCAAACACTCACGTGTCCGGAAACAAAAGTGGGAAACGCTCTCGCATCTCATCCTCATTCTCCCAAGTAGACTCTCCAGGTGAGCCGTGTCGCCACATCACCCTCACAAGATTGACAATCTTGTTCCGAAGCGATTTCTGACGCCTGTCCAGAATCTGCACTGGATGCTGGTCATACGTCATATCGGGGCGAACAGTAATCTCCGAAAAATCCACAGCATGAGATGGATCGCTAATGTATCGACGAAGCTGCGACACATGGAAAACATTGTGAACTCCTTCCAAAGATGGCGGCAAGGCCAAGCGATAAGCTACCTCGCCAAACCTCTCCAAAATGTCAAACGGTCCAATGTATCGCGGGCTCAACTTCCCTCGCTTCCCGAAACGAATCACACCACGATTCGGGGAAATCTTCAAGAACACATGGTCGCCCGGCTGAAACTCCAAAGGACGACGTTTAGCATCCGCCCAATGCTTAAAACGGTCCTGAGCAATCCTCAACCTCTCCCGAATATTCTTGACGATATCCACGGCCTCCACGATCATCTCAGGTCCCAACAGCTCCCGATCACCAACGTCATCCCAACTCAATGGCGATCGACATTTCCTCCCATAAAGAGCGGCGAAAGGCGCCATGCCAATACTCGCCTGGAAGCTGTTGTTGTAAGAGAACTCCACCAAATGCAGATGGTCCTCCCACGAACCCTTGAAATCCAACATGCACGCCCTCAGCATGTCTTCCAAAATCTGAATCGTCCTCTCAGACTGGCCATCCGTCTGCGGATGGTAAGCCGTGCTGAAACTCAGACACGTACCCAAGCTCTTCTGCAAACTCTGCCAGAACTGAGATGTGAACCTCGTGTCTCTATCCGACACGATACTCACGGGGACTCCATGAAGTCACACAACCTCCTGCACGATTCATGTTACATCACTATCCACACTAGGGAAAAAGGAAATAAAAACGGAGAGTAAAAGAATTTTACCTCCATATATCTCCTCCCTAGCGCCTCAGTGGACTGTCCCACTCGGAACGGAATAAAGTGCGCAGATTTGGTCAATCGATCTACGATCACCCAGATCGCGTCATTCTGCTTCGGACTCCGAGGTAGTCCAGTCACGAAATCCATAGTGATGTGTTGCCATTTCCACTCCGGAATCGGAAGCGGTTGTAGCAACCCGGCCGTACGCTGATGCTCCGCCTTCACTTGCTGGCAAACCAAGCACTTGGCTACACTCCGAGCCACACTCCTCTTCATACCAATGTTTTTAGACCGACTAACGATAAACAGTAACTCCTGAGAAATTTAGAAAGCCAACTAGTCGGTCCAAGAAGGATTGCCGACTGACTGGATCGTCATCTAGTCGGTCGGTGCCCCTTCTTACACCGGCTAATAAGCACCAAAAGTTTCGATACGGAGCGCGGGGCCCCGGGATCGATTCCTAAGACTCCTAGGCTTGATCTAATAGTAAGATACGACCGTTATGAAGTCCGTCACGAATGACATATTTCGAAATCGACGATCATAAGGAAGAAACGAGAAAATAAGACGAATCGATCGAAAATGAAAGCTACGGAGACGAAAACCACACACGAGGAGAAAATCCACCAAAACATATATTATATTATAATAAATCCAAATACATGAAAAGCAGTCGTTACAATGGATGTTAAGGAGGAGGGAGACACGTCGCTAATACTTGGACGCCCGTTCCTCGCCACCGCCGGTGTCATTGTCGACGTACGTGAAGGAACTCTAACATTGAATGTCGGCAACATCGAGGTGGAGCTTCATATTCCCAAGGCAATGAAACACATGCCTTATCACGAGGAGCTGGACTATATGGACCTCCTTGACGAGGTTATTGAGGAGGCGATTCCCCATTCGATCGGCGCTCTATTCAAGGAAGATTTTGAGGAGGAGCCGGATTTGGACCAAGAAGAGAAGATGGAGCATTCCCCCGACCTCTCCGTGAACATTGATGAAGGCGACGCTGATGTCGCAAGGATTCGAGAGCTCTGCAAGCTCTCGAAGATGAAGTCTCCGAAGAAAGCTCCGCCGATACGGAAATCGGTGTCACCGGTGAAGCCGAGGACCGGAGCAAGCGATAGCTTGGGGGAGCCACCCCCAAACACTATTCGAGACGAGAGATCACCGAGGGAGAACACGTCACCGTAACTTCCGAATCCAAGCGTTCTCCCCGGAAAATTTGACGGGTGCATCTCATATGCACCCAATATCCCGCATTAATTGAAAATCAAAGGGGGTCGAGCTCACGACCTTAAACGAGCGCTTGTCGGGAGGCAACCCGACGGTTATAGCTTTATTTTTACATTTTCTTTATTTTTGTTTTAGAAATTATTAGTGTTTTGAGTTGTTCGCCCAAAAATTTCGTGATAACGGGTCCTATTTTTATTTGACAGGAGAGGAGAACGAAGTACCCATCATTAGGAGGATGAACAAGGCGACGAGGAGCGCTCCAGGAAGGCGCTCGATGCTTAGGAGGAAGATGAAATCGACTGGAGGAAGAAAAACAGAGTTTAGAGCCCAAACGAAGCCAAACATCAGAAAACAAGGTTCACTCGGCCGAGTATACTAGTCACTCGGTCGAGCACACAAGTTCGTCCGACCGAGCGGCTCACAAACAAGGGAAGTCTGCTGTACCCAACTCTCTGTTTCTTTTCTTGATTTCAGTATAACTGCTACTCGGCCGAGTATATATGTTCACTCGGCCGAGTAAAACTGATACGCTCCTAGGGCGAGTCTTGCCGAGTAGCTTGAGCCACTCGGCCGAATGGACGTACTCCACTCGGACGAGGGTGGCAAGGCCACTCGACCGAAGCGTAAGCGAGGAGTAATTTTTCCGTTGAGTTCACTCGGCCGAGCGACCTAGTCACTCGGCCGAGCCGTAACTTTTTCTATAAAAGAGGGCACGAGGGCGCGTTTTTCGAAACGAGTTAAAATCCAAAATTT
>JAULAV010006176.1:0-17938 GCA_030789695.1 Scilla litardierei
TATTTGTTCCTACTAAATTTGTCGTAATCAATTTACGACACGTTTAATCATAGTTTGCATCAAATGCAACGTTTGTCCCTATTGCTATTGCGACTAACTTTGACAACAAGCTTTATGAATATCATCAAATGATATCTCTCTCTATTCTATCTTACTATTACTAAGACACGAACACTACTCGGTGTGAGACCCTACAGCCTGACCTTACTACAGGTTGGGGCTCGGAACCCCTAGACGACGGTCACTACGAGCTGTAGCTGTTGTCCCTGTTTCAGAATCATCATAACGTGATCAACCCTTTGACAAAAGCATTATTGGGTTTACATTGGCTGTGTCAGTAATGAACTTCGTTAGCCGTAGTCCCTTTGTCAAGACTGTGTTCTTGTTGGCCTAGGGTATGGTTTAATGTCAACCCTTTTGGACAACATTGATCAGTATACGGCGGTCTTTATTATATACACGTTGTACTTCTTACAACGCACCCCGATCGAGGATTAACATAAAGACCGTACTGAGCATGTAACACTAACTTCCCTTTAACGGAAGTGACGAATCCCATCTTAGTCATCTACTTGGCTCGAGAGCTTCGGGTGCAGCTCAACCTAAGATCTTTCAGCAGGCTTAGCCTCGAAGCTAGATCATAGGTCTAAGCTACACCGTTCACTCACAGGTTAGTACAAATGACTTCAGGTCTTATGGACTAGCTAGAGTTATTAAAGACAGTTCAGTTAAAGTCAACCATTTAATAACTCTTATGTGGTAGTTCTGTGAACTCATTCTCAAATGAGCACCTGTGTCTCGTCTCCGACTTCACCAAGTGGAATGACTATGAGACCATCATTACCCTAAGGTAAGACTAAGACACAATGGTCTATCCGATATGTCAATATCCAGTTCTCGACACATCTATGACCATGAACCGTTTAAGACTTACGTTCTATTCGGTCACTTACTTACTCATAATTGAGATCTCATCTAGATACGTAAGGACCTAACTATAAGTCTATGGATATTATCTAAGTATATTAATATGAACTATTTATACTTAGAATAATAGGTACCATATACGGTATGAACAAGACGTATACTAATGGATAAATGCCTTATGGGCATATATTCTCCTACATCTCCCACTTGCACTTAGGCTATTTATCTCGGTATCTCTTATCGTTATAGCATATCAGTCACATTGACATTTATATGACAAACCTAAGAGTGGTTTTACTAACTAGTATCTACAACTCATTTTAATGGATTAATTAATACATCTCTTGATCACACAGGGTTGATCCTTTGGAAAAATGATCTGAATCAATTTTTCCTATCTTTGTACAGCTAAAAATTAGCTTATACAATCTAGATGTAGGGTCTAACATTATAATCTATAAGTCAGTCTCAGCTCATTCCACTCTTCTTGTGTCAATATGTCAAGTACATACATGACACCCTGAGTCTCTATATATTCGATTAAATCAAAACAATTTTGATTCAATGTTCTATATAGATGATTTATTTAAGGTGGAAATCCTTTTTACTTAGTCCGAGAGACCAGAACCAAGTATACGAGCTGGCTCCCACTGACTTTGAGAATTACCTGGTTAAATACTTAAATATTATATCTAAATCAAATTTAGATTATATATACGAAGATATAACCATTTGATAAGTGCTTTAGATGGAATGTACTAGTGTCAGGTTCGGTTTGACGAATGAGTCAAGTCAAGATCGGTTTAAGGAGTCTTGACATTGACTCGCTCAATCAAAACATCCTACACTGTATTTTTCCCTTAACCACATTTAATATTAACTCTTTAATAAATGCAGTTTATCAAGAATTAATCTCAATATGCGTATAATTGTGATCGCACACAATTTATACGCCCTTGGAACCTATACTTAACTACCAATTGACTATAACATTAAGTCAGCTCAAAAATCAACATTTTCCGAATCTTCGCATCATCATTCAAGAATTTTGCAACCATCTCAGAAATCCAAAATCACAGAAAATTTTAAGCCAATCAAATTTCAACTCAAAAACGCAATTTCTGAGACATTCATTAAAACAACGGATTCATTAAGATGAACCGTAATTTGTTTATCCCATAAACTTTGAGTCCAAAACACTCAATCATTGTTTTCAACTTTCAAGAAATGATACAATTTATTTAAACTAAGATTGGTATCATCTCCATCTTGATCATGTCGCTTGAAGTCGTTGAACGGCCCTAGCAGCAACGATTGTTCAGATTGCCGACCGTCCTCCGCACTTCTCCCAATCTTCGCTTCATATCAGCCACCTATATACATTACACAGATGTCTTTTAGTATCTCATACTATATGATTGGAAATAATTACGTTTTATTGAATTGAATTTGTACCTGAGGTGGAGGCATCCATAGCCCCTTCTTCTTCTCTGCAAGATAGATCTTACAGTTCATCTTCCAGTGGCCAATCTTGTGGCAATGGAAGCACTCAGATTTCGACGGGGCCCCTTTAGTCTTTTTCTTCCCTTTCTTTGCCTTTGCAGGTTGCAGGACCTGCCTCTTCTTACCCTTGCATTTCGGCTGGTCGGTAGAAGCAGAGCCAACAACCAATGCAGTCGTCTTCTTCTCAATCTCCTCAAATTGCCTAAGCATATTGAGGAGACCAGGAAGATCCGTTTCAAGACTGTTCATTATAAAAACAGTGATGAAAGGCTTAAACTCAGGAGTTAAAGACTTTAGGATAATGTCTAGGGACATCTCATTGTCCAGGTCAAATCCTAACTGGGCAGCGTCCTCTACGTACCCGATCATCTTGATAACATGATCCTGTACGGGCCTTGCCCCCATCTTTGTGCCCCAGAGGTTGCTGGTGGCTTCGAACTTGGCATCTCGAGATCGCTTTCCATACAACTCTTGTGCATTGAGAAGCATACTTTGAACATCCATATGTTCATGCTTCCTCTGCAACTCGTTAGTCATCGAAGCCAGAGTAAGGCGCCTGACCTTCTCTGCATCCCTCTGGTACAATTTGTAGGCTTCCTTTCCCTCGAAGGTCGAATCTTCATCGGGCTTATCCGGAGCGTCCTCAAACAGTACGTATCCTATCCCGGCTAGGGAAAGAACCAACTTGATGTTCCTAAGCCAGTCTTTGTAGTTTGTTCCATCGAGCACGTTCTTCTCAGCCATATATCTAAGACCCGAATCCATTCTGCATTTTATATATACTTTAGTTAGTATTAGTTTGTAGTATAGTTTTAATGGTTTTTATAAAACTATATGCTCCCACTAAATTTATTAAAGCCATAATAATAAACAATTTATTATAAAATAACATTTGTGAGAGAGGGATCCGACTACCCGAGTCTGACAACCTTGAGTGTATCTCAACAAGTTGTCCGACTCTACAGTCGGTAGACGAACTCGTCGTCAATCATATCTATTATGATTCCCTATCGATTTTTACCCCTAGTCATTTGTGATCATGAGTGTGCTCAACCGGATCATAATGGCTAGCCTAGTCGGTCCCTTGTTTTCGTGTCTAGCCTGACTTGCCCCGCCGCTCGGTGTATGCACGACACGTTGGTTTGGGTCAGGACTTAGACTACATTCTTGGTTAGACTTATGCCGATGCTCGAAGGATGAGACAACGGTTTCAGTCAGGTCAAGATGTCAATCAAGAAATCGGTTTCTATAAGATTGACATATCACGGCCTGAGTGTAGCTTAACAACCGTAACATGTTTCTTACAGTTGCCAACTCCTAAAACAAGGAGGGCTACGATTTATCTTGAACAAGATAAGTATCTTATTGACTTAGGTATAGTCGATGGACTTACATAGTCATGAATCGACTCCTTGCGGTCCAGCGGACCCGGCCAGGGAATTGACTAAGCCAGGACCACTTGTTACCCAGTCTAGCTAGGTTGGTCCAGCAAACTTAGCCAAGCACATTGACCGACATCATGATCCATTGAAGGAGTTTTCATCAATTATGTGTTTTCCAAGCAACTAAATGGCTTTTAATTAAGAAGACTAGTTAATCCTTATCAACTAGTGGATCCTAAAATTCGAAATTTTATGGATGGGTTGAACAATTTTTATTAAGTCCTTATCAACTATAAGCTTTATTCGTTCAACGTACTACCCCATTCTAATTAGGATTTTATAAAACAATTCAACATTTGTCTTTTATGAAAATAATCAATTAAACGTTTTAATGAAATGATTTACAAACAAAGGGACTAACCTAATTTGGTATTAGATTTGATGTTGTTTTGTTTTATCAAACATGACATGTCACTTAGTTAATAAAATTTCATCTCATAAAATTTTAAACATTTAATGGCTAACCTAATAAGGTTTATGAATACATTATTCAATATGTCCATTAAAGAATTTGAAACAACTAATTTATCCGCATAAATGAAAGTTTCATATTTGTGACATATAACGAGTATTTGCAAGTTTAAAATTATCTACATAATAAAAACACGCAAATCTAGAATTTAACAATTTAAATTCGAAGATAAAATTTTTAAAGCTCCAACACAATTTTATCACATAAAACTAGGTATAAAATTATATAATAATTCTAAAACCTAGGCTTTAAAATTTTAATCAACTATTTCTAAAATCGAAATATCGCATAAATAATTTTAGAAACTTAAATGTAAAAAGAAACTAATTTATCTTTCATCTCATGAAAACAAAATATTTCTATAATTTACATATTCTCTAAAACAATTTTAAAACATTTTTAAAATCATTAGAAATACATTTAAAAGATTTCAAATAAAGTTTTTAAAGTTTCTAATCTTTATGTAACTTAAGAAAAATTAAATTTCAAAAATAGAATATTTCTTAAAATTACATAAACAATTAAATGCTCTTAAAAATATTTATATTTCATAAAAAAAATAATTTTATAAAGCATTTGAGATTCATTTAAAATTATCACATAAAATTAAATTGTCTCAAAAATTTCTGTGTTGTAAAAACGATTTTTAAAACACAACATTTTTAAAACTAATTTTAGCATAAAGCTAAAATATTCCGTATGTTTAAAAAGTAATTTTTAAAGATTTAAAAATTCGCTATAATAGATCTATAGCAAAAACCGTGGCTCTGATACTACCGTTGGGGTTTTGGCGGACCCCCAGAGCTCGGGTCTGTGTCCGTCCTAAGTTGGACGGACCACAGGGGCACAAAAGTGCAGCGGAAATAGAAAACAAAATTTTCAGGACTAGCTAAACTATTTAGCTAGGCTCTGAGGGAGCCAGAACCTAGCCTGATCTATGCCAACTTGGGGTGGATCTGACCACCCCAAGAGGGATCTACTCGAAAGCGACTAATTAAATCTACACTAAAAACTACTTAACCACATACCCAGAATCTTGGCCCTGGAGCAGGCACGATGTACCGCACCATCTTCAGAAGCTCCTCGTAGCCGAGCCGCTTTGACTCGATCCGCCTGAGCCGCCTCACACCCTCGCACCGATCCGCCCGAGCCGACTTTCGCCTCCGAGCCGATCACACGCGGTAGAAAGTTTCACTTGAGAAGAACCCGCGTCTTAGACGTCCGGATCAAAATCCAAACCCCCTTCGTAGTCTTGCTAGGACTACTCCGGAGAACAGGAAGAGAGAGAGAGAGAGAATAATTTAGTCGCCGATCGAGCTTGCTCTAAAAGTCTGGAGCTACTCGATCGATGACTTGGTGTGTTTTTCAACGAAGAGAGTGCACCCCTATTTATATAGGGAGTCGGCACTCACTCCTTCGTTGCGAGCAATGTGGGACATTCGCAAAATGGGAGAAAAAACAATTAAGCCAATTTGGCTTAATTTCTAGTTTAAGTGAGCTTTTCATAAAAGCAAACTTTAACTAATTAATTCTCTTGCACATTAAACCTTAGACACCAAACAAGCTATCAATCCGAAAAGCTTCGAATGGTGAACGCGTAGGAACCGACGGCGACGAATTTCGACTTCGTTTGACCCCTCAAACAATTGCTCAAAGTTGGGCAAATTATCGAAATTCGTAGCCGTCATTTGGGGTTTCAAAAAACCCTAAATTGACTTAAGTTACGGGCGCGCCCGCTAAGCTTAGCGGGCGCGCCTGCCCAAGGGGGCAAAGGCGGGCTGCACACCCGCTGCAGCAGCGGGCGTGCGCCCGCTGCAACCAGCGGGCTGCGCCCGTTTGCCTTTGCCTATGGGCTTATTAGCCCAGTGGGTCTAACCCACTTCTCCTTGGACTGTTTTCGCGTTTCCAGGCTCGTTTGAGCTCCGATTTGGACACGGTTTGAACCTGTGTTTAGACCGGGACGATCCCGTCATCCAGGTAACCCCTTCCAATATATTTGTTCCTACTAAATTTGTCGTAACCAATTTACGACACGTTTAATCATAGTTTGCATCAAATGCAACGTTTGTCCCTATTGCTATTGCGACTAACTTTCACAACACGCTTTGTGAATATCATCAAATGATATCTCTCTCTATTCTATCTTCCTATTACTAAGACACGAACACTACTCAGTGTGAGACCCTACAGCCTGACCTTACTACAGGTTGGGGCTCGGAACCCCTAGACGACGGTCACTACGAGCAGTAGCTGTCGTCCCTGTTTCAGAATCATCATAACGTGATCGACCCTTTGACAAAAGCATTATTGGGTTTACATTGGCTGTGTCAGTGATGAACTTCGTTAGCCGTAGTCCCTTCGTCAAGACTGTGTTCTTGTTGGCCTAGGGTATGGTTTAATGTCAACCCTTTTGGACAACATTGATCAGTATACGGCGGTCTTTATTGTATACACGTTGTACTTCTTACAATGCACCCCGGCCGAGGATTAACATAAAGACCGTACTGAGCATGTAACACTAACTTCCCTTTAACGGAAGTGACGAATCCCATCTTAGTCATCTACTTGGCTCGAGAGCTTCGGGTGCAGCTCAACCTAAGATCTTTCAGCAGGCTTAGCCTCGAAGTTAGATCATAGGTCTAAGCTACACCGTTCACTCACAGGTTAGTACAAATGACTTCAGGTCTTAAGGACCAGCTAACCTATCATCACCCTAGAGTTATTAAAGACAGTTCAGTTAAAGTCAACCATTTAATAACTCTTATGTGGTCATTCAGTGAACTCATTCTCTAATGAGCACCTGTGTCTCGTCTCCGACTTCACCAAGTCGAATGACTATGAGATCATCATTACCCTAAGGTAAGACTAAGACACAATGGTCTATCCGATGTGTCGATATCCAGTTCTCGACACATCTATGACCATGAACCGTTTAAGACTTACGTTCTATTCGGTCACTTACTTACTCATAATCGAGATCTCATCTAGATACGTAAGGACCTAACTATAAGTCTATGGATATTATCTAAGTATGTTAATACGAACTATTTATACTTAGAATAATAGGTACCATATACGGTATGAACAAGACGTATACTAATGGATAAATGCATTATGGGCAAATATTCTCCTACACTTTCAAGAAGCCATTTGGAGTAGTGACTATAAGAAATGGCTTGATGCAATCCAAAAAGGTCCTTGCATGTAAATAAGGTATGGACCTTTGTTAACGTGCCCAAGGAAAGTGTTTCCTTTGGCTGCAAGTGAATCTTCGAGACAGAAGATTAGGGTAGATGGAGAGGAGTGAAGCACAAGTTATGCTGCTTGAGAATAGTCATCATCAGAACTCTTATAAACGGATTGTGATGAAAATTTCTCGCCAACAGCAGCGTACAGATCTATTCGGATCAGTCTCGATATTAATGCTTATAATGACCATGAAAACTGAAGTATACATTTATAATCTATTTTCAAAATATGATTTAGAAGAAAAAACTTATATGAATTAGCTAGAGAGTTTTCAAAGTCAGTGGGAGCGAATAAAAAGCATGCGAGTCATCAAGAAGCCGGAACATATGTTTTGACAAATTGATCAAAGAGTTTGACAGTTTATCAGAGATGATTATGAACCGTATATTTGACCAGTAACTGTTTTGGATTATTCTCGTTAGGTACGATGAACTGGATGAGACCTAGACAAGACAAATATTATGGATTCCAAAAGACCAAGGAATTTTTTTTTGATGAGATTCAAATGTGTGGTCTAACATGAACATAGAAACTCCTTTAGTCTATACTATAGACGGTTTAGAAGATTCACTCATGAAGGCTCTACTACATAAAGTCTAGAGAGACTTATGTGTAAATGCGGTATGAGATAGAGGGATAAATGGGTCTGAGTGCTAGTGGGAGATGTTGGTAGATGGGTATGCCCTCGAGGCAATTTATCTCTGTGTATGTGTACAAACGTCTTGTTCAAAATAACAGTAAGCTGTTTGTTAAGAATTTGCCTAAGTTAATAATAATGTAGTCGACATTAGAACTTAGGTAAAGTCCTGAGACCTAATGCAAGGTCAAACAAGTAGCGAAGTCGGAGGCGAGACATAGGTGCTCATTGGAGAATGAGTTTACTGAACGACCCAATAAGAGTTATTACATGGTTAACATAACAAATCTGTCAGTGATAACTCTCAGTGATGATATACAAGTTGGTCATTATACTTGAGGTCATTGTACAAACTTGTACATGAACGGTGTCACTTAGATCTCTAACCTAGCTTCGAGGCAAGGCTTGACGAAAGGCTTTTGGTTGGGTGACATTTGAAGTGTGCGAGGAGAGTAATGCCCAAGAGAAGATTCGTCTCTCCCGTTTATGGGTAGTTAGTGTCGCACGTGTTGGTTCGGTCTTTAGTGAAAAACTTTGGCCAAAGTATGTTGGAAGAAGTCCAACATTATTTGACTAAAGACCAATGGAGACTAACCAAATTCAAGCTATTAAGGTTGACAGTTTGACTGTATCCCAGGCTTGACTAGGCGACATAGTTTTGACGAAGGGACTAAAACCGTGGCATTCATCACAGACACAGTCAGGGTGGTCCCGACAATACTCATATCAATAAGTTAACTGCATAATTATGATACCAAAATAGGGATGTCACCTACTGCTCGTTGTCACTACTGTCTGAGGTTTCAAGCCCCATCTGTAGTAGGATCAGGTTGTAGGGTCTCATACAGAGTGAGGCCATTGTCAAGTAATAGGAAATCTTAAGGGAGAAATACATCGGATGTATGGGATTTTATTTAGTCGCAATGAGTTTGCGATATAAAATTAAATGTGTCACAAAATGTTTGCGATATATATTGGAATTATTTATATCACAAATAGTTTGCGATAGAGATATGGATTATTGCATGAGATGCAAAGGATTTAATATACATCGTGAAGGGTTTGCGAGTATATTAAACGCATAGAACAAAGCTCAATTAAATGTCTAGGAATGTCCTAGATGATTTTTGGTTTTTTGGTTCAAGCCCAATAGGGCTATATGAAGACAAAAAACCAAAAAAGGCCTCAAAAGGGGAGTTCAAGCCACAGCCTGGGCCCAAGCTCATGCACTGGGTGCCTGGGCTTGGGTCCAGGGTGGCCCTCCTGCAATAATGCGGGCGGATGGGCCCGCAAGCATTCACGGGCAGATGGTCCCACCCACCTACTGCAGCAGGCGGTTGGGCCTACCCGCGTGTTGCTACAGGTGGGAGCGCCATCTGGCCGCTAGTGGACCCCACTGGTGGGGCCCACCAAGGGTTTATGAAACCCTCATGATGACAGCTACATTTTTTAGCACATTGTAATTTTTCACAACTTTGAGACTACATTTGAGGGGTCAAACGAAGTCCGAATTGGGCCCCGTTTATTTCTATGCATTCACCGTTCAGTGCTCTTTGATTTTATATATTGATATCACTTGCGAAGCTCAAATGGTGAAGGAGGAAAATTAGCTAAAGATTGGCCTTTATGAAAGGCAAACTTTAATTAATTTTCTCCTCCAAAATCTTCAGTCCCACATCGGTAAATGAGAAAGGGGAGGGGTCAGCTGCCTATATAAATAGGGTCCACCCCCTTCTTGAAACTTGCACCAAGCTCCTGATTTGAGAAGCTCCATTAAACATGAGCAAACACGGATCTAAGCTTAAATTAATAATTCCTCTTCTCCCTAATTCTTCTTTGCTCCTGATCGGGCTCTAACAAAGCTACAAAGGAGTTCAGATTGGATCCGAAGTCTTGACGGAGGTTCAACTCAAGGTGAAACTTTCTGGAGCGAGTGGTTAGCTCGACGACAAGGGTGTTACTCACCTCGAGATGCGGTTTTGTTCGAGACATGGTTCGGTTTGGGAAAAGCGGTTCAGCTCAGGAGAAGCGGCTCAGCCCCGATGCAGGGCATTGCTTCTGAGGTCAAAGAAATGTTACTGAAAACGACGCTTCGTATTCTGCAGAAATGAAGTGAAAGGTATGTAGTTTAATTAACATGCATTTATATTTGATGTTTGATAGATCTATCTTTAGGGGTTGGTTGGAACAACCCCGAGATAGTAGAGATTCTGGCTAGGGTTATTTCTTTAGGGCTAGAATTAAAACTATTTTAAGTTATTATTTCACTGCCTTTTATGTTTTTGTCATCCGTCCGACTTAGACTGGACATCGATTTTATAGCCATAAGGACCCAGAAAACCCTACATAATGGATACTTGCTAGAATGCACACATCACAGTTTCGGGATGCACCATCTTCTTGGATTCTTCTACAAGGGACTACAACTACAGGTGCAGGAGTATGAAGAGATGATGAGTGAAGGAACGTTCTTGGATATGAAACAATAGGATGCCTGGAAATTTTTGGAGGACCGTACAGAGCATGAGCAGTCTGTGTTAAGAGATGTGTGTGCCCTTGACGCATTTATCTCTATGTATATGCACAAACATCTTGTTCGATATGACAGTATGCTTTCTGGTATCAATTGTCTATGTGTGTTTATTATGATGTCTTCATTAAAATACTTAGGTGATTTTCTTAGACGTAGGTGATTTCCTTAGACTTAGAGCAAGGTCATGCATGTATCTAGATGTAGATCTCGATTATGAGAAGTGTCTGACCGATAGTAGCTTATGTCTAAAATCATTTGTCGTCATAGATGTGTCGAGAATAGGATATCGATACATCGTATAGACAATTGTGTCTTTGTCTTCACCTAGTAACGATGATGATGATCTCATAATCGTTCAACTTGGTGAAGTCAGGGATGAGACACATGTGCTCATTGAAGAATAAGTTCACTGAATGACCCAACGAGAGTTATCACATGGTTAAGATAAACTTATCTGTCAATGATATCTCACAGTGATGATATGCAAGTTGGTCATTAAACTTGAGGTCATTTTACGAACCTGTACGTGAACGGTGTCATTTTGATCTCTGATCTAGCCTTGGGGCAAGCTCTGTTGAAAGGTCATTGGTTGGGTGACACTTAAAGCGTGTGAGGAGAAAAATGACCAAGAGAGAATTCATCTCTCTCGTTTATGTAGAGTTAGTGTCACATGTGTCAGTTCGGTCCGTAGTAAAAACTTTAGCCAAAGTATGTTGGACAAAGTCTAACATTAATAAACTAAAGACTGATAGAGACTAACCGATTTCAAGCTATTAGGGTTGATAGTTGACCATACCCTATGCTTGGCTAAAAGACATAGTTATGACGAAGTGACTAAAACTGTGACGTTCATCATAGACAAAGCCAGGGTGGTCCCGACAATACTCATATCATGCGACCGACCGCATAATTATGATACCGAAACAGGGACGGTAGCTGCTGCTCGTGGTCACTGTTGTCTGGATTTTTGAGCCCTATGTGTAGCAGGGTCATACTGTAGGGTCTCATACAGAGTGAGATATCCGTCAAGTAATATGTAGTTAAGGGAGATAGTGCATGTGATGTATGTGAATTAATTATGTCGCAAATGATTTGTGATATAGGCTTTAGAACAATTATAATGTGGGATTAAAGCATATGATGCAAAGTATTTAAATATGTCGTAAAGTATTTACAAGCATATTTTATAATAAAGGCATAAAAACGGTTACATGGGTTTTCAGGAATTTTTCGATCGAAACCAGTGATCGAACAGCTATAAAATGGCTCAAATACGAGCCAGAGTATTATAATAAGCCCAAAAGGGTTTACTGGGCCGGCCGAAGGGGCCGGCCCAATCACTGACCCATACCCGCCAGGCGGGTGCATGCCACGCACGTACCCAGCCGCATGGAGGGCCCATTTTTAGGGTTTTGAAGTTTTTTGGGACGGCTACGATTTTGTGTGAAAATGCATAATTAGGCTGACTTCGTATGTACATTTGAGGGGTCAAACAGACTTGGAATCGTGCACCGTTTGTTTCAATGCGTTCATCGTTCAATGCTCTTCGATTTGATATGATATATCGCTTCTGGAGTTCAAGGGTATGGGAGGAAAAATTCGTTAAAGTTTGACCTTCATTGAGGGCAAACTTGTAATTAATTTTTGCCCCTAATTGTTTAGTCCCACATTGGATATGTTAAGAGAAGGAGACATCAGCTCCCTATATAAATAGGGGCTAACTGTCCTCCTTGAAACTTGCACCAAGCTTTGGATCAAGGGAGCTCTCAAAAGGTAAGAGCACACCTAGATCAAATAGGCCAAAATATTATTCCATCTTTCTCCTTTTCACTTCTTTTATCCTACTCGGGCTCTTGCAAGGCTACGAATGAGTTCCGATCAGATCCAAAGTCTTAACGGAGGATCTTCTCGTGCTGAAACTTTTTAAAGCACGTGATTGGCTCGGTGACAAGGGTGTTGCTTGCCTCGAGATGCGGTCCAACTCAGGGAAGCGGTTCAGCCCCAACATGAAGCATTGGTTCGTGAGGATCGACGTTCTGCTAACGTGCAGAACAAAGGTATGTCCTTTATTATTTTTGTGTTTATTATTGCAGTAGTTTTATAGATCTATCTTCATGGGTTGGTCAGACCCACCCTGTGATATTAGAGATTCTGGTTAGGGTTTTATTAGGGCTTTCTTAAAATAGTTTTATGTTTTCCACTGCTTATTTCTTTTTGTCGTCTGACCGAAACTGACCGAATAAGGCCAGACATCGATTTTGAGCACTAAGGATCACAGAAAACCCAGCAGCGATAGCAGAGCTTGTTGATACTTGAGTACGAGATCTCGGGTTATGAGCTGACCAGAAGTAATCACTTTTACCGTACCAAGTCCTGATAAGATGTGGAACTTATGATGTGTTGGGCGTTGTCGAAAGGCATGTCATAAAATAAGTACGTCAGGGATCTTGTGACGGGTCCAGGGTACCATGTGATGGGCCTTAACAGCATTGCAATGATATCAAAGAGATACCCATCAGTGGTATCTGAGCCAGGTCTACGTGATATATGATTTTAATGCAATTATAAAAATACATAATATGCTACATGTTTCTCCATAATATGAAGTTTATTATTAGCTATTAAAAATTTCTTTTTGAAAATTTCAATATGATGGTTTTTGTTTTTGAAAAACTATTTTGGAAAATTAGATCTCTTTTAAATAATGTGATTATTTAGAATAGATCTAAGATTATTATATGATAATTATTAGATTAATGCTGCTATGATCTAAATTTATTATGTGATAATTGTTTAGATTCCTAATACCTGATTAGGATAGCCATTAATATTTTTGAAAAAAATATTTTTTAAAAGTAGATCTCTTTTAAATCACGTGATTATTAAAAATAGATCTGTAATGATTATGTGATTATTATTGTTAGAATAATGCTGCTATGATCTAAATTTATTATGTGATAATTATTTTGATTCTTAATACCTGATTAGGATAGCCATTAATAAATTAAATTATTATGAAACATAAATTGTTATATGATAAAAAATTTACTTCTTAACAGTTGATTAGGATTGAAAATACAATAAAAGTTATTTAAATCCTAAAATGTTAGTTTTAGGATGCGCCTAGTTAATTAGGATTAACTAGGAAAGGTTAATGCAAATTAAATCAATGGTACACATTTTATTTATCGCCATTCTTAAGTCGTCCATGAAACAGTGTCTACAATTGTTTGTGCCTATGGCTCTGGATCACCCTAGCCATGACTGGTGGTTCTAACCTAGCCAAACCTGCCTGGTCGTATTCGAATGGACCACACTAGTATGCCTATTTCATAATGTAACTCCATCGATTATATCTAGTTAATTACGTTAAGGATTAGCTGTAACCCTAATTGATTTTGGATTCAGTGACTAAGAGATGTTGGTTATGGTTGTTGAGTCTCCTCAAGATATGACATGGTCGTCTTTTGGACACCGACTCTTTACATGTGATGTAGTCAAGTCTTAACCCAAATCATCGCATCGGGTCTCCCCCAGTGTCAGTGTAAGTTATGATTAGACATGAAAAGGGTCAACTGGACAAGTCATTATGGTTTTTTTGAGTCTCCTCAAGATCGTAAGTGACTAAGTGTAAAAACCTATATAGAGTCACATGTGATGTGATCGATAAAAAGTTCATCTACCGACTGTAGAACCGATCAACTTGTTGAGTCTTGATGTATCCATATTTTACCTGTTTTATCGCATCATTTCATTTCATTTCCACCTCCAAACTCCATATTTTTATATATTATCGCGCTTCTAACGCCATATTCGAGTTTTGTATAGCCTTTTGGATTTTCAGGAGTTTTGGAACGAATTGGAGCTATTTTGGGACATGGACACATCCGGCACGTCCGAGACGTCATTGGCAAGGCTCCATGAGAGCTTGCAGAGGAATGGAAGTAGCTCGGAGGAGAGGAGGAGAAGAGAATGAGAAATGGCAAAGTGGAGATCAGTTTCCCTAGTGACTCGACCGAGTAGCATCCGCTACTCAGCCGAGCTGACACGCTGAAATTGCACAGGAAATGGCTCAGACCTACTCGACCGAGCAGACATCCAACTCGACCCGAGTCGCACCAAACAAATAAATATTTTGAGCTTCTCTCTAAAGCATCCCAGCTCGACCGAGCTGCAAAGCAACTCGACCGAGCAGCTCACCTACGTGACCCGAGTCGTAAAGAAACAGATCGGCTTTTTGGAGGAAGTTTAGATCTACTGTAGCTCGACCGAGTAGGGGGGCCACTCGACCGAGTAGCCCGTATCAGCTAGACACAGAAGAAACATCAAGGAGAGCCTGTAGCTGACTCGACTGAGCATGCTCCTCTACTCGGTCGAATAGCCGACGACCAGCCTAGTTTGTGGGCCCAAGTGACCAGATTTTCTGAGATTTTTTGGGATCTTCTCCCTATGTATATAAGGATGTTTTAGCTTTATTTTCAGGGAGGAACTTTAGAGAAAATCTTAGTTTAATTTTAATTAGGTTTTTGAGAGTTTATGCCGTCGCTATTTTGTATGAAGCAAAGCTTGGATTTTTTTATATTGTTTCACGCATGGAATCTTGTCCTCTTAATTCTCTTTAGATTGATATTTCTCTACGATGCACTGGTAACAATTCTTTACACTTTCTATTGCTTTTTGATGTTTTCCATTGCTATGATGAATTCTATTGCATCTATTGAATATTTTGTTGTTATTTTTATGATGCATGAGTAGTTCCATCTAGGGCTAATGGATTAGCCCATAGAGATTACGATTGAGATGCAAAGTTAGGATTTTTAGGTTGTGTTGGAATAAAAGGGAAGTATTTTGGTTGATCTTGCAAAGTTTGTAGGAGAACTCGTACTGAGATCGTGCCCACGGTCGGTGGAATCCATTGTCTTAAGGAGTATCCTATAGGCTTAATTAGGGAGTTAGTGGATTCAATTGGGACTCGTGACCATGTCCGACTCGTGTCTTGATGGGATCCATCGACGAACTATATTACTAATTGACGGCTACCGCCATTGCGTCAATGAGAGCCACCAAAATACATCGAAGCTTTAACCCACGAGAGTGGCATGAGCTGAGATCATTCCATACACGAGAGTGGCATGAATATTGTCGATTCTCAATGCACGTGTCGTGTGCGCCTACGGGTTAATGCGATATGTCATGATGCTTAGAACCATGAATTTCACATCTTGGATGCGGTAATCCTTATAAAACCAATGCAACGTAAGGGTCTTAACCAAGCATCGATGTCCGACGATTCTAGTGGTGAGTCCTAAAGCCATAGTCTTTATTAATTGTTCACAACCCTAAACAAACAATCTTTCGAAACCGACTGCTACCTACATTCTGAGATTTAGAAATAACCCAAGACAATAACATTCTTACCTTCCCTGTGGGATCGATATCTTTTATACTATTACTTGACACCGTACGCTTGCGTAAAGTACCGGGGATTCGTTTTTGGGATACATTTAGCACTTGGTGTTCGTGCCATTGCTAGGTGAGTTCTAGGTGTTAGTTCACGGGCGATCAAGTTTTTGGCGCTATTGCCGGGGAAGGTAACCGTGTTACTTGGATTATTTTTGTATTTAAGAATTCGTTAGCAAATCTTACCGTCTCTTATCTTTCCATACTTTTTATTCTTTTATTACTTTGATACTGACATTATTTTTCTGAATTCTTGTTGTGCATGAACACTCGCCTTGGGAGTCTTGACAGAGAATTATTATTTGACCCAGAGATGGAAATGACTGCAAGAAGGATCAGAGCGAAGAAAAGGAGTCAGACTCCTATAGATACAATGGTAGAGGAATATGCTTCTCCTCCATGCAAAGGGTCCATCCTGGACTATATTAAGCCAAAATTTACTGGAGCTTCTTCTATCTTGAGACCGCAGTTGGCGGCATCTAGTTTTGAGTAGAACACTGGGTTGATAAATTTGATGCAGCAAGACCCCTTCCATGGGCATCCTCATGAAATCCTAACCCACCATATCGACACGTTGTTGGCAAAGTGCGACACGTTCCATGCTAAGGGCGTGAGCGAAGATGCTATCAAGCTCAGGCTATTCCCATTTACTCTGAGGGACAAGTCCTCCTATTGGTTACGAGCACATCCTTCTACTACCTTCACGACTTGGGAGCAGCTGGCCACCGCCTTTGTGAACAAGTTCTATCCACCGTCCAAAACAGTGAGGATTCGAGGAGCGATCTCAAATTTTAAACAACTTTCTCATGAGTTATTGTACAAGGCTTGGGAGAGTTATAAAGACTTGCAGCATCAATTTTCACACCATGGAGTCGTAGAGTGGGACCTTGTTCAGAGCTTCTACAATGGACTTCAACCAAGCACAAAAATGATTATTGATGCCTCCGCTCAAGGAGCTCCCTTGTATAAGCCATCTGTAACGACTGGTTTTTCATGTATTTGGATTATCTATATTATATATATATGTTTTGGAGGATTTTCTCCTTATGTGTGGTTTTCGTCTCCGTAGCTTTCGTTTTCGTTCGTTTCGTCGTGATTTTCTAGTCTCTTCCTTATATCGTTGATCTTGGAGTAAGTCACTCATGACGAACTTCAAGTCGCTCATATTTTAGAGTTAGAGTGATCTTAGAAGCCATAGAAATCTTCCCAAAGCATCGTGCTTCAATTCGGCACTTTTTGTGCACTTTAGTTGGTTCAAGAAGGGGGACCAACCGACTAGTTTCCAATCTAGTCGGTCAGGAACTCTACTGGAACCGACTAGTTCATTGAATCAATAATACAGGAGTTATTGTTTACTCTTAGTCGGTCTAAGAACAACCACCGACCGACTAGATGCGCAACTAGTCGGTCAGAACTTGCTCTCAGACCGACTAGTTCCTTTGATTAATTTTACCTAAGTTACTGTTTATCGTTAGTCGGTCTAAGAACGTCTTTCGACCGACTAGGTTGCAAACTAGTCGGTCAGCCATTGTTCTTTAACCGACTAATTCATTGACCATTTTATCGACCTGAGTTACTGTTTGGTGTTAGTCGGTCACAGTTAGCCGACCGACCGACTAGTTCTCAAACTAGTCGGTCAGCCAACCTTCTTTGACCGACTAATCGCTGTCGTAAACCTAGGGTTTACCCAGCCGCCGCACGAATCCTATTAAAAA
>JAULAV010006177.1:0-25001 GCA_030789695.1 Scilla litardierei
ACACATCTGCACATACATAATTAAGATGTGCAATAGTCGTGTATACCTCACGGTATGCACGCATACAACATCCCGTAAAAGCAAGCAATACCAATCAAAATTATAATCCTACTACCATATGTATATCACCTATATACTCATGCAACAAAACATAACTGCTTACGTCTAAGCACAATACATATCTTCGTACGAGCACACACTCACACGTACTAACATATGGGTCACTCAATAGGCCTACTCACTTTCTATACTCACACCTAATATTATCACACCTAACATACACATAGCCTTACCAATCATTTTATTTCAACCATTACAAGTATCTCTAACTACATACACCCCCTTAGATATTCCCACACTAATTCTTATATACACAGGCATCCCTAGAATGGTGTAGCTAACCACACACAAATCTATAAATACTAACACACAAACAACTTCATAATATCACGAATAACTCCGAGTATATATATATCACACAATAGGCAAACATTAATACACTATGGGGGAGTACACTCATTCAAGCCCACGTACACAACTTAGGTACGTGCACCACGACAACATCACAAGGTCCAAGGACATACTAACAACTTAGTGTTGACACAGACATTGACGGGCACTAAAGCCTAAGCAATAGAGGAAGATTAGGGGTCGAAGCGTGACGAGGGAAGGACCGATAAGCACGAGTTCAGATAGGACGAATACAAGGGGACTGCTTGGTTAGGTGAAACAGCGATCTACTTGTGAATGCTTAGGTAGAGGAAAGGGAGATGTAGTGATTCTTTTATAGGATACAGAAAAGAAAATAGGGTAAATAGCATAAGCTAAAATACGTGAAATTTGAAAACTGTTGTACTTCAAAAGTTGAAGTCCTCGTCTGTATAAAATATTTGGAGGTCGGTAAAACGAGTTGTTCAAAATAAGTTTGAGTCGAATATACATAATACGAGAAAATGGTTTATTGGTTTATATAAAATCATTATAAAAGGAAGTAAATCATTTATACGAATATTAAGGACGTGGTTTAGAAAATATTATTCGTCAGTAATTTAATATAATGTTGGCAAAAGTTTTGAAATTCAAAGAGTGAAATTAATTGAACTGAAGAATTTAAGCTCATGTTAAATGCTTTCAAAACCTTTAGGCTAGGGAAAATTTTAAAATAATCAATATTGAAACTACTTTTAAAGGGACCAGGATTCCAAAAAGTAACGTGTTTACACAAAGTTCTTATCATACGAGCACAATGAGCCTGGTACAGATATATAAAAAAATAATTGAAATTCAATTTAGTTTAGAAATTATTCTAAAAGTATGTATGGTGAACGGAAAGATGACTTAGTAGTAAAATTATCAAAATTTGTAATAAAGCTTTAAAACCAAATTATGGGGAGTCTAGATCAGAAATAGTAATTTTACAAAAATTTGAAATAGCGAAAACGATGAGCATAAAACCGACTTGCTAAAAGCTGAAATTCCATGTGGCTTGAAAAGTATATTAAAGTAAACACGATGTATCATTCGAATGGCATAAATAAGAAAGAAAATTATAAATCGAATTGGGCAGAGTAAAAGTACGGTTCAGAATAAAATTAGTATATGAAGCGACAAGGTTTTTACATCGGTACGAAAGTATAGGCTGGAAAAATATAATAAGCTAGCATTCAAAAATTTCGACAAAAGTTTTAAGAATTTAAGTCAACGAAGGAGTATGAAGTATAAATATAAACATTAAACTTTTGAACAAATTTAAACTTAGTGAAAGAGGAAATCGAAAAATACTTTCAGAAGATTCAAGATTTGTAACGGAGAGATTCGAAAATTGACGACGATCGTCATGAGGCGATCTCATGAATCGAGGCAAGGAAATTGGTCGGATGATCATACATACATACGCCTAGGATATGAACCACGAAAATCTACGAGGAAACTCCTACAGTCGACTAACCAAAGATTAAGAAACTAAGCGCTAAGACTTTCTAAGGGGCTAGTCGGTAATGAAATGCGTTCAGCTTAGTCCGAAATCGATGAACCCAAGCGAACGACTACCGAAATTCTAGAAGTTTAATATGGTTAGGGTTAGACAAGAACCACTAAGGTAACTCCTACGATGATTAAGTCAATTGCTAGAAGGGAGTCTAACTATCAATCAGATGCCTCTAACTAGCAAGCACAGACGTCTAACTAAGTCTTCTTACCACCTAGTGACATAGGAAAACGACTAGACTCAAGGCTTATGACTCGGATGTTGCAATTTATTTAACGGACATTCCGTTATTATCGTTGTTCCGTTAATTCGCAATTGCAAGACTGGACCTGCATGGGCAACCAACAAAACCTATCACGCCCCGCTTCCCAAAAATATGGAGGCGAAGCGTGAGAAGGTCTGCTCAGACTTGAAGCTGCAAAGCTGCAAGTCTGATAAGCATCAATCAACTTTAAATAGAAGGTCCTTGCAACGCGAACGAAACAAAGATAATAATAATGAAATGAGACAAAAGAGATATCTCAGAATATCCATAAAATAAGTTTCAACATCACATAAAAAGCCACCAGGCTGAAAAGAAAAAGAGTCTAAAGGCCCACACATGGCCAACAAAAGTACAACGTACAAGGTAAAGGTGCCACGCACCGACAACTAACAACAAACCTAAAACAAAAGAAAGCTCAGTAAGGTCACTAAGAATAGTCACCAGTAGCCACAAAACTCCTCCTGGACAGACTTGGGCTCAGGATCAGCGTCAGCAAAACATCACGTACTCAGCAACGGTCTCTGGCTCAAGGTCTAACATGTGACACCCCAAAGAGCAAGGGGCACATGTCAGCAAGTCTACAAGAGACTTGTGCAAGGAAACTGAAACTGAAGTAAAGCAACCTAGCAGTTCTGGCATGATGCAATGCCAGTCGACTGTGTTTCCCTCAACAGGAGACTGACAGAAGGAGTGAACCTATGGGTTGGATTCAATGGTAATCCTAAGGTTCACTAAGATGGTTGAATGCATGTGCATGAATGAGTAAACCATCTAGCAAGGCATTACATCAACCCTAGACTCAAAACAAAGAGAGAAAGCAATAAAGTAAATTACATGGATTACAATGCTTTCAAAAGAGTCTAAGTCTTCAATCTTCATGCCTTGATTTCTCTCCATTATCTCCAAGCTTTGGCACTCCTTGAGTCCAAACTTTGGCCCTTCTTCACATGATGTCCATCCTTACACCAAGTGATTAGTCTCCAAGAAAGATATTCTTGAAATAAACTGAGAGACTAAAACATAAGATTCATTAGCAACAACATAATGTTGTGATCATCATCAAAATAAGATTGGTATGAAACACCAATACTAAACAATCTCCCACTTTTTGATGATGACACACATTATGTAAATCATAAAGAATTAAAGCACATAGCTAATGATCTCCCCCTACTTATATGCACCAATTAAGTAATGAGCTACACAAAGGTAAATACTCATAAACCAATAACAGCATGGTGACATATAATAGGCATGGATTACATAAACCAATTGTAAAGTATAAAATCATGCAAACAAGAATGGTTTATCTAATCCCATATATCTCTTCCCTAAAGAGATATCTCTCCCCATATGCATATGTATATATCTCTCCCCTATAGATATGATCACATAATGCATATATCTCTCCCCCTTGACATCGTCAAAAAGGTGGACATCAAAAACATCCCCCTTTATCATCTTAACCAAGATGTGACAATATGCAAGAAAAGAAAGATATGTATGATACCAAATATAAAATTTAGTGGGTATCAATTCACTATCCCATGCTCCCCCTAGATCATAGAAATGGTCAACCTTTGACTTCTAGGATCTTATACCAATTAATTATTGGAGCCATGGGCCTTAAGTGTATCAAAGCAATAGATATGAAAAAATCAAGCTTCAAAGATACACACGAATATTGCCAAAAACAATGAGATATGA
The DNA here is from genome assembly GCA_030789695.1 of Scilla litardierei. NCBI lineage: Eukaryota > Viridiplantae > Streptophyta > Magnoliopsida > Asparagales > Asparagaceae > Scilla > Scilla litardierei. The sequence continues at coordinate 3,960 of JAULAV010006177.1, forward strand.
AACAAGTTGGCAATAAACAAGAGGTTTGGTTTGAGAACCAAAATAACCAAATATAAATAATGATCTCAAAACAAAAACCTCCGAAATGAGAGTTAAAATATGTCTTAAAATAATTTAAACATATATTATATTAACTCTCCCATTGACATACACATGGATCATGCATGTATGTCAATAAACCTCAAGGTCCCAATTTTCATGAAAGGAAATAAATTTGAAAAATATTTTCAAAATCATGAAACACACACAATCAATGGGTATGCAAAAATAAACATAGAAGCATAATACCCTTGCAATATACAAAAGTGTGAGGAACCTAAACATTAGGTAACCAAACCCAAGAGGAGTTTGATTTCCTAACATAATCACACGAGGTGATCACATCCCTAACTAGAGAGTTGATGTAAATATCTCTCTCTTGCACACTAGTCTTAGTGGGAATCCATAATCTCAAGGATTTCCTAGGCAAAGGTTTTGCCTTAGCAAGAGGGAAGGATGTGGCATGCTTAGGTGTAGAAACAAGTTTCTTAGCATGCAAAGAATGAGGATTTTGCTTCTTAGCAAAAAATGAAGATTCTTCATTCTTCCTCATCACCTTGTGGGCTACATGCTTCTTGTGAGTGTTATTGTTGTACAAGAGAGCATGGTGATTCTTCTTAGGTGCTTTAGCAATATTTCTTGAATTTGCACCAAATGAAGAATTAAAGGTGGGTTTGGGAACCACATTTTGAACATAACCCAAACCTCCTCTATGATTTGCCGAATGTTGTTTTTCCTACAAATCGTGGAGTGAATCCCTAGAATACACAAAGCTTATGAGCTTCCGGGATTCCTCTTCACATTTCAACGTAAGTTGTTGAATGTGAGCATCTAAGCTAAGGTTTTGAGCAATGAGATTTTCATTAGTAAGGCTCAATTCCTTAACTTGAGAAAGAAGTGTGTCTTTCTCACAAGTGTCATAAACATGCCTTTCATTATGAACTACACTTGCAGATTCTAACTCATGCACCCTACTCATAGCATTATCAAGTTTAGCTTTCATTTTATCATAAGAATCGATGCACTTACTAGCCAAATTGGAGGCCACATTTAGGCGGTATTCAAGCTCCTCATAGGATGGCTTTTCCTCCTCGGCTTCCTCATCACTATCCTCCTCGCTTGAGCTTGACGAAGACTCTTCCCCATTAGCCATAAAATAACTTTCTTCTTTGGAGTTGAGCCATGTCTCTATCTCTTCATCGCTAGTGTTAGATGAAGTTGATGAAGAATCATCAAAGGCAACGAAACACCTTTGATCGTGCTCCTTGTCATCCTCTTCTTCATCATTAGATATGTCCCCATCGGAATCATCAAATGTCCCACTAAGTCCCTTCTTTTGGTTCTTGACCTCGGACTTGGTTTTCCAATGTTTCTTCCCTTTTCCCTTATAGGAATCTATATTGGGTTTGGAAGGGCATTCGGTAGCCACATGACCTATTCCACTGCAGTTGAAACAAACCAACTTGTTAGACTGTGAAACCAACTTTGAAGAAGACATACCTTGATTTTCCTTGAGGAATGCCTTGAAATTCTTGAATTGCTTGGCAAGCTCGATGTAGTCATCGTCGCTAAGAACTTCTTCATCTTCACTTGGAGCTTCTTGTTGAAACTGCTTTTTCCACTTGAAAGACTCCTTCTCACCATGAAGAGCAATGCCCTTTTTCTTCTCGGGCTTGGTTGACTGAGTCTCTTCCTTATGTTGAAGTAGCACTTCATGAGAGATCTCCAAAGTATGCCAAATGTTGTTGGCTGATTTGCATATGGAGATGCGATCGAACTCTTCCGGAGTGAGGGCACAGTGGAGAACACACATAGCCCTAGCATTGACTTTGATCAAGTCCTTCTCTACTTTAGTTCTCAAGGCCGCAGGAGTAGAAGGCTCCTCGAAGGGCGACTCCGTTATGTCCCAAAGGTCGTGACTCTTTAAGTAGACCATCATTCTGATCTTCCAACTCGGATAGTTGGTTCTGTTGAAGAGCGGGGGTCGAACGGTAGAAAGACCTTCTTCATGAGGCACGAAAGTAGCGTTGTATGCCATCGTTGCAGTATGCTTTAACCTCGCTCTGATACCAACTGTAGGGATCGTCTAACCCTTGCAATACTAACAACACACACTAGAGGGGGTGAATAGTGTAATGGCAATAAAATTGTCCAAATAAAATTTAACTTGCAAATGCAGAATTATAAATGCAAGAGGAATTAAATGGCACAATCAATCCAAACGCAAACACAAAGAATTACCCTGGTTCCCCAAACTTGGGTACATTCAGCCACACCAATATTCACTATATTCCCACACAGAGAAGTGAATACAAATCCCACAAAGAGATACCCCACAAAGAGGCTTTATGCCCTACACAAGGACCCAACCGATCCTACACAAGGATCAAGATTCCCACACAGAGAATCACTAACTCCCACTTAGATAATTAGGGTTAGTCCTACACTAGGACACTAAACTCCCACAAAGAGAGTTACTCCCACAAAGAGAGAAAGTCCTACTCCCACAAAGAGAAATAGGAAAGCAATTTACACCTTGTAAAGTAAATACTCTTACCTATGACTTGAGATGCTTACTCATGAATGAATGCAAGGCATGGAAGAGGATCTCCAAGTGTTGGAATATGCTTGAGAGCACTTGGATGATTTCACTTGAGCTGGACTTCAATGCATGAAGAAAGATGAATGCTCAATAGAGGGAAATGAGGGAGCTTGAGAGCAGCTTAATGAGCTCTTGAGATTTTCTATAGAATTAAGAGTTTATCAAAAGTTGTCAAGAGTTTATCAAATGTTGTCAAGTGTTCTCAAGAAAGGCAGTACACTCATATATATAGGAAACCTATATCAAGCCCAAAAACCCAAAGAAACAGCCAGAAAAACAAATCTGCAACGGCTAGAAACTGGGTGAAAACGACAGGAACAGTCGACTGATGATCATAAGACAGTCGACTGATCAACGGCTAGAAAATATCCAACGACTATAATCTGAGCCAGGACAGTCGTCTGACGAAGTCAATACAGTCGACTGACAAACAGGACAGGCGCCTGTAAATCCTTCAGCAGACGACTGCTGCAGGGGATGGATCGAAACTGAGAGCTGCACTCTTTCTCCAATTCTTCGCACATGCGACTGGTGTTAATACTACAGTCGACTGTCAAATAGTCAGGCGACTGTATATTCTTCATCAGTCGACTACTGTAAAGTATAGAGAGAAGACATAGAGATGCAGAGATTGCACTTACGCTAGACAGATGACTATTGACCAAATCTCAGGCGACTGTAAATGTACAGGCGACTGGGAACTGATTGACAGGCGACTGTGCGTAAAGCTCAAGTTTGAGTCAATAGAAATGTTGACTTGAGCAGTGCATATCAGGCGACTGTAGAAGGATCTACAGGCGACTGGAAATCACCCAGTCGACTGTGTTTCCCTCAACAGGCGACTGACAGAAGGAGTGAACCTATTGGGTTGGATTCAATGGTAATCCTAAGGTTCACTAAGATGGTTGAATGCATGTGCATGAATGAGTAAACCATCTAGCAAGGCATTACATCAACCCTAGACTCAAAACAAAGAGAGAAAGCAATAAAGTAAATTACATGGATTATAATGCTGTCAAAAGAGTCTAAGTCTTTAATCTTCATGCCTTGATTACTCTCCATCATCTCCAAGCTTTGGCACTCATTGAGTCCAAACTTTGGCCCTTCTTCACATGATGTCCATCCTTACACCAAGTGATTAGTCTCTAAGAAAGATATCCTTGAAATAAACTGAGAGACTAAAACATAAGATTCATTAGCGACAATATAATGTTGTGATCATCATCAAAATAAGATTGGTATGAAACACCAATACTCAACAATAAACAGTAAGGAAAAGGGAAAGGATCAAATACCAAAACAATAGAACATAGAAGTCTTCTTCAAAAATTAAGAATCATAAGGATCCAATGCAAAAGCATGTCCAAAGATCTAAGCTTTTCTTTCCAAGAATAAGCGATGGCTAAAGAAAACTAAAACTAATCTCAAAGTGAACTCCTCTCCTAAGGATGGAAATATCGTTTTTATACCTATGGGTATGGACCCACAAAAACCAAGCAAAAGGCCAAAATCGGGCCAGTTCTTCGTTGGAGAGCCGATAGACTCGGACCGAGCCATCCCAGTCGGGCTTCATCGTGCCGTCGGCACCCTAGGTATTTTGCTGGAGAAGTGGTCACTCGGACCGAGTGGATGGTCCACTTGGTCGAGCTGCAGAGCCTCGTGCTTGGCTTGAAAACATCGCTCTGTCCCATTTTTCACTCGACCGAGTCACCTTGGCACTCGGTCGAGTGGGAGTGTCTGCTTGGTCAAGCTGCAGGAGCTGCAGAAGCTTTGAAAATGTTGTTTTGTCGATAATTTTGCTCGGTCGATTAGCCTTCAAGCTCCTCCAATCGGCTAAGTGTCGAAGCCCTCTTCTCTTGCGATTTCACTCGACCGAGTAGCTAAACTACTTGGTCCGAGTGACTCCTTTTTCCTTGGGCTACATGCTTCTTTGGCTAAACCTACTCGAACCGAGTGAACAAGTCCACTCGGTCGAGTAGTCTGAAAAGTGCTGAAAGCTTGGAAGGCCTTAGTCTCTTGCTCTCTTCTCTTTCTTTCCTCTTCCTCTCCTCAAGTTCTCTTCTCCACCACGTCAAGCACCTAGCAAGCTGTGCCCTTGATGCTCTGGTGATCTCAGATGTGCCCATGGCTCCATTTTGCTCCAAATCGCCCCAAAACTCCTGAAAATAAGAATAAAGCTCTGAAAGTGATATAATACGATAAACGATTGATAGAGCGATAAGGCGTGAAATGATACGATAAATGTATATAAAATATAGACACATCAAAATCTCCCAAGCTTACCTCTTACGCGTCCTCGAGGAAGACGAATAGAAAGTTCACCGGAAAATAAAAATAATAAAACGAAAAAGAACGCAAAGAAGAGAGGGTCGCTAGATTATTCTCTCAGATCTCAGGTTATTCACCACATATCACAACAATTCTGAAAATACTCACATTCTACCACAGAGATTTCATATCTTAAATAAATGAAGTACTTGAGAGTTTAAGATTGAATGAAAGGGGTCTCTCTAGGATTTATACGTGTAGCTTGTATGCACATCCTATGTTTCATAGCATCGAATATGCATAACATTGACGATACACTTTTCAATCAAAAGCAATAACTAAAGCGTAGAAATTGCATACCAGGCATGCGGTATAGAATAGAATAAAAGTCAAGACATACACATACTCATATCAAATCATAGGGAATCCCTGTAACTCAATCGTTTCGTTGAGTTTCAGTATTATCGGACTTGCCCGTTCGTGCACAACTCCACTCTAATGTCATGCTCACTCATTTGGTCAAAAGATTTTTTTCCCCAAGCTTGAATTGGTGTATCACATCCAAAGAAATGAAAATTGGATTTGGAATTTGGGAATTTGAAATATTTGTTTTGGTTTTCCCAAAAGAATATGCATTTGCTCCAATTGATGTAATTTGATTTTTTCTTTGAATTTTGAACTTTGTTTCTTTTTGGATTTTTGTAAGAGCAATGGAGTTTGAATCTTTGATTTTTGGCTCTTATCCGGCTCATTTGCTCATTTTTGACTTTTTGGAGCAAACTTTGTATTTGCAGGAAATTTGGGAATGGATGTAATAAAAATAATTAGGGAGAAAAATCAAGTGACATGTAGAGAATATAAGGTATATATGGAGAAGGAATTGATATAGCACTCGGTTCACTCAAAAGTGTGCACAAACAATTCAGAAGATAATTCATCAACTAAACTAAGCATGTGTATTCCTAATCCTATCAACAAGCAGTACATTCAAGCAGTCAAATTTTTCAAACAAGCATGCACCAAGAATTATGAATCAGACTTAATAGCATGGCTTCAGTTTGCTAGCGATGCGTGAATCTTGGTGCGTATCCAACGAAAGCATACTAAACACTACTCTACACTTTTAGTTTCAAAAGGCTTCATGCATTGCACTAGAGAGATCATCAAAAGAAATTTATTGCAAGTACGTATTATTAAGATTAAGAAATACTCTAAGTAGCATGGCATGAAGAATAAGCGTTGTGACAGTAGTGAAAGCATAAGATATATAACATCACAGAGAACCTAGCAAAAGAAGAAAAAAAAATAGGGAGGATAAAATAAAAATCAACTGCAAGCACAAAAATAATAAAATAATATGATGCATCTTATAAAAAAGAAGATAAATGGGGTGAAAAAGATGGATAAATAAGGAGAAAAGGCGAAAAATAAGCGAAGAATAAATAAAAAAACGGTAGCGCTCATCCTCCAAGCTAAATAAAATAGTGTCCTCACTGCTGAGAACATGTGTGGAAAGTTGGAAAACGATGCTAAGGGTGGGTGGGTGGGATGTAATAAAACAGAATAGAAATTCTAGAAATTAAAAAAATAAAAGGAAAAATATAAAAGTAATGCTAATGGATGATCCTAATGCATAAATGCAAAATATACACACAAATGATGAAATGATATGGATGCAGTGGACCCAAGTTATCTGAGGCGGTGCCCTGAAAGTGTAGACATCGGGGCACAAAAATAAATAGGGGAGAACTGGAGCAAAATAACGAATCAGCCATCGGTACCACCCTGTGGAGGTGGTGATAGGTCCTGCTGCTGTGGACCATGTGTAGCATCGTATGGCGGTGCAAAAGACACTGGTGGTGCTGGTGGTTCTACTGGAGGTGCAGGTGGTGCAGGCGGTGCACCTCGTGCAATAAGAATCTCTAAAATCTCTCTAACATCTCGCTGGGTATCCTCCACTGAATGATGGTAGGAAGAGACTACCCGAGTGAGGGCAGTGAAGTCACGCCTCAAGCTGACAACCTCAGTCTCTACCGCAGTAAGACGTGTGTCAGGGCTGCAGGAACGACCAGCAGGACGGGAATCACTAGACTCACCCCTCTCCCTATGTGTTCATGCGTGTGCACGAGGTCAAGAAACAAACTTGGGGGAGGGTAATCTACGTGTAGGGTCAGGCATAGAAACATGAATGGAAGTGAGCTCAGGTGCGGATATGGGAATGGAAGGAATCTCAACAGATACAGATGTCGTGGTGACAGAAGTGGAGACAGATACCACGACGCTGTCTGAAAATACAGCAGTGATGGGTACAGAAATGCTCTCAGAAAGAGGCATCGACACTATAGGTGGGGACTCGATATGAGAGAAATAATAGGTACAGAGTCCACAAGTGCAGAGACGACAGAAGTGGGGACAGAAGAATCAGGCTCAACAGGTATAGGCTCATCAGAACATGCAGGAGTAACTGATACAGAAACACCCTCAGAAGCGGGTGGTGTAGGTGATGGTGCAGGTGTAGGAATCTCGGGGGTGGAGGTGGGAATTACCCTTTTAGAAATCTCGGCAGGAGTGGTGGTGGGTTGGGTTGTAGGAGCGATAACAGCCGCGGGGACAGATGTGCTCACTACAGATTAGAAGTGGTGGTGGTAACAGCTACTCTCTCAGACTCACCCTCAAAACTAAGCTCCCGATCACTATCTCACTCCTCAGCGGCCTCTACCCTAGGGTCAAGCTCATTGATGGCTGAGATGGGTGCACCATGAAGAAGCCAATCCCTATGAACATGCTCAATATGCGTCATGTCAGGGCTCAGTAGGATCATATGCAGCTCACAGCCATGAATAAAAGATAGATCTAGTGATGGTGACCCTGAGGCCTAATGATGTGCATACGTGTAAGCACGTCTGTTGTCAGGGTGGTGGGCCCGGTCACTGCCAAAAGATTGATAGGAAGATCTAATCCTAACATGAGGGCTAGGAGGGTGAAGAAACTGCCACAACAAATCTCCTTCGAGGAGGAGGCCGTGGAAAGTGGGCGGTCGCACAACCAACAGGCTGTGTCAGACAGTAAGTAAGAGTATAGGGTGCCGTCATCATGACATCTGATGGATTTGGTCATCCCACTCAGATGGATCAACTCGACGGTGGAGACAGTGCCAGGCTCAAGCTTACAGAATATGGTCGTGGCTAAGTGGCTATGAGCAAAGCAGAGACACAGATGAATGATAAAAGAAGATTTCGCTCGGATGGGGTTAAAACGGGATAGGCCATCTATCCATGCCCAGAAGCTATTAGGATTGAAGGTAGATGTATACGTACCTGGTGCATAGGCAAAATCAGGATCGGGGATAGGAGGCCAGCTAAAGAAGGCTCGGAGCATGTCGCAGGTCACATCTACATCACGGTCCAAGATCCTAAACGTGATACCCTAAGGAGTTCTAAATATGGAACTCAAGGCCTCTAAGGTGAAACGGACGTTGGTGCTCGATGTCATCGATAAGAAACCCCCCTAACCGATGGCTTGGTATAGCCTACACACAACCTCTAATAACCCTAACATCTCTAGGACAGGGATATCTACAAACCTAGTGGGAATGATAGGGTGCATTGATATGGTCTGAAATTTTTGACGTTGAACGTCATCTTTAAACACAATGCCATATGTGTTCAAAGTGCCCTCAGATGGTTGGGATGGAGGTGTGGGTGTGGTCTCACTCATGGGTGGAAGTGCGAGTGCAAGTGGGGTTGGGGATGGAGGTGGAGATGGAGTGGGTGGAGATGGTGATGGTGTGCGAATGCGTGCACGTGTCCGACGAGAAGAGGAAGCACATGCATCGCCAGTTTTCTGCTTCTTCGTCGGCAGTTTCCTACCCCGTGTCCTAGGTGGAATGATATTAAAATATACAAACGAAATCGATTCACGCAATAGGATACGTAAAAATAGTGATCGAGTAGAAGAACGAGTGTACCAAATATTCTGTGAAGCGTGGTTTGTTCGGAAGCTGTTAAGGCAAAAAATGACCGAGACAGTTGTCAAGCTGACGTGGACCCTTCATGTTGAGTCGGAGCCTTGTTAGCAGGTTGAATGGGACCCTAGGTTGGAAGAACCAGGGTCAGTTGATGGATGTTGGTTGGAATACGGTACCCAATCGACCCTCAAACAGCTTGTACGTCGATTGCTCGAGGTTGGGAAGCTCGAAAGCGACCCTCGTGGAAGATGGGGACCCGTCGATCAACACCACAAAGACACGTTGGGGGGGTCAGATCTGGGTTCCAACCCAAATCTCCTTCGATGCTTAAGTTAGTATGGGAACTTAAGGATGGTAGGGAGCTTGGAGCAGCTGAGATCAACCCACGGAAATTCGTCTAAGATCCATCGTTGCAAGCTCTTTTGTAGTAGAATGATAAGCTGAAAGAGTAGAGTCTATGTATTAGATCTTGTACCTTGGGAATTGGAACCCCGTTACCTTTGTCCTCTCGGGTATTTATAGGCAGCTCCCTACTGATTGTGTGTAACCGTCACTCATTGATTCGGACGCGATCTTCTTGGGATTCGAGATAACGGCTACCCATTTATTCGGCCCCATTAACTTCCCCCTGAATATTGGTGGAAGCTTAACGGTCGAACAATCCGTTTGCTTGACTCGGTAATACTCCACTTTGAGTGACGTGTATCGGGTTATGTGCACCAAATGGGTCGAGTATGTGGATACTTCACAATGATCCGCACCTGTGCACTAACAATGGCCCCATCATTCGTGCCTCAGAAACTGCGTTGATTGAGACCGCATTATGTGTAATCTCATTAAATGCGCATAGTTTTCGAAACGTTTGATTTGATTTGTGCCGCCAAAACCCTTTTGTCTTTGAATAAATCTCCACTGCTTCTTGAGGCCGTTTTCGGACACGTGTCGTTCATCGATCATCAGTCGGTTGAACTCCTTCATATAAAAGAAAAATGTGGGAGGAGAAATGATTTTTGTGTTCCGCCTTCTTCCTTGTTTCGAAAGCTTGATTCTGACGTCGCCTTCTTCGGAGATTACTTGTTCTTCCTAATGTACTTTCTCTTGATTGACCTTGACACTTCTTTAGATCCCTCAGGTATGTTCGCACCAGTTAGGATATAGGAGCCGACCTATGAGGAGCTCATGGCGCGCCTTAGATCCCCCTCAATGCGAGGAAGTGCCAGGAAAGGGGAAAGGGGTTCGTATTGATCCAGACCTTCCCATTCGTCGGAGGGATCCGAGCTTGAAGGTTCCCAGAGTTATCTTAGAGATGGCCCCTAAGTTTTCTCTTAATCTGACCGCAGAGGTCTGGCTAGGTTGTCTTTGCCATCCTTTTAGGGTTAGGGTGCCCAATTTGGATGAGAGAGTTTGTTTTCCCCGGAAGAACGAGGTCGGAGTGTATCTCAAATCCTTTTGCCTAGGGCTTCTGTTTCCTCTTCATCCCTTCATCGAAGAAGTTCTGTGCTCTTCGGGGATTTCCCTTTGTCAACTCGCACCCCAAGCTCTCCCTCCCTTAGTCGGCTTTATTGTGCTTTGTGAGCTCTGTGGGGTTCGACCATCCCTTGGTCTATTCAAGTATTTCTTTCGGATAATACTCGATCCTTGACACGTGTGGTTCCATATCGTCGCTCGCCCAGCAGTGAGGCTTATATACAACCTCCCGATTTTCGACCCTGGATGGAAAGCCACTTTTGTGTTTGTCGTCCTTCCTAACTTGGGACCGATGCTCAATGGTTGGAGTTCTTCGAGCTTTGAGCTCACTGAAGAGTCCCAATTATCATCGGAGGAGGTCAAAGCCAGGTTGTCGCCGGGCGAGGTTGAGGCGACAAAGCTCCTTCTGGGTCGACCGAGGTGAGAGAGGTCGACTCTGTATCTGTTGGACAGTCATCGATTGAAGACCCTTTTGTGGAGTCCGGGGTAATGCATCTTGACTCTATGTCTTTACCCTCGCCACTCACGATAATTATATCCGTTATTTGCAGATATAACTAACAGAATTCACCGGAGTGGTGACTCTGAAAAGCATCGGGTTTGGAGGGAGAAGAAGAAAAAGAAAAGGAGCACCGAAAGGTCGAGTGCCCGTGCTGAAGGGTCGAGTGCATGTGCTGAAGGGTTGAGCACTTGATCTCCCCTTCCTGTCAATCAGAGCTCTTATTCTGAGGGGGTGAGGTCAGGCAGACCTCGAGGCCTTCTTCTCGTGCCCCCTCAAGGAGGCTCCGAATCAGGCCCCCGTTCAGACTGTCATGCCCCTTGCCTCTGTTGTTGTCTCGAAGCCACTGGTGGTGGTCGACACCGACGAAAGTCGTTGAGCCCACCGAAGCTGTTGGCCAGAAGCGTGAGATGTCCTCCCAAGGAGAGGAGGAGCCAGGGAAAAGGAGGCGAGTGGAGGAGGGAAATCATCTTCCTTCGCCCATGGCAAAAGGTATGGGGGTCGCCCCTCTCGAGTCTCAGGGGGCCATCGAGAGTTCCTTGGCGTCTCAGACTCCCATGTGCCGCTTTTGGATAAATGGCCCTGGGGCGGTATTGAGTCACCCGTCCCTTTGGTCGGCCCGATTCCTACAGAGTTTGATCGAGTTTTGCTACTCAATCAACTTTCGTCTCTCTCATCAGGGCCTGTACGGGGTGATCCTTACCAACATCCCTTCGTCATCGGAAGGGAAGAGTCGGCCATGTTGTATTTTGGGACGACTGCTCGATTAGTGGAGAACTCGATCCTCCATAGGGACCTGGAGTTCTTTCATAGGTTGGACCTCGAACGGGTGGCCAACTTCTTTATGGAGAGTGGATATCAGGTATGTCGTCTGCCTTTTGTCTATTGACATGTGATTTATCCGTCCCTGACTAATCTTTTCTGCAGATGTCCATTCTTGGCACCGTGTTGCGTCGTCAAACTGTCGACTTGATCGAAGGATGTCGGCGGGTGGCAGACACTGAGTGCAAGACGTTCGAGCTCGAGGCTCAGACGAGGAAGGCGGAGGACTTGTAGAAAGCCCTCGTAGCTAAGGCAGAGGCCGAGTGGGCGGCTGTAGAGGCTAAAATAGCCTCTCGTCTATGTCGGACCTCCACAAGTCTGCCGAGCTTCTGTGGAGTATGGAGAAGGCTCAGCTCAAGGCGGACCTCAACGCTTTTAAGAGGGAAGCGGTTGAGCTCCGAGCCAAAGTTTTCGACTCTGAGAGATGGGCAGAGGCTTCCAAGGTGGAGACTGCCGAGTTTCAGGCCAAAGTCACCGAGCTCGAGGAGGCCGCTGTGAGGGAGAAGGCGGAACTCACGGCAAGTTTACAAAGGCGATGGAAGCTTTTCACAACGTCTTTGTACCAGGAGGCACTCCTCCTCCTTCCTAGGCTGGTAGACATTAGCTTAAGCTTTTTGCAATCTTTTGGTTTCACTCCTTTTTTCTTTTGAAATGAAAATAATGAAAATTGTTGCAACTTTTGCGCTTTCATCTATTTTGAACATATGCGTGTGTACGACCCCTCAACGACTCAATTTCCATTCGATGATAAGTTTGGTTGTTGATAAGTCAGGCGCATTTGATCGATGAATACAATCTTTTAAAGCATAAACCATGCTTCGTTTGATAGCGAGGGGCAAAGCCCCCTCGACTTAAAGCCAACGAAAGTTGGGGATCGTTCGGTGGCAAGGAGCGAGGCCCCTTCGGCTTATGGCCAACGGCTTCGAGGGTCATTCAGTGGTGAGGGGTGATCCCTCGGCTTACGGCTGATGACTAGGGCCGTTCGGTGGCAAGGGGCAAGGTCCCTTTGACTTACAATCGACGACGGTTGGGGGTTGTTCAGTGGCGAGGGGTGGTCCCTCGGCTTATGGCTGATGACTAGGGTCGTTCAGTGGCGAGGGGCGAGGCCCCTTTGACTTACGGTCAACGAGGGTCGAGTGTCGTTAGTGGCGAGGGATGATCCCTCGGCTTACAACTGACGACTAGGGTTATTCAGTGGCGAGGGGCGAGGCCCCTTCGACTTACGGCTGGCGAAGGTCGTGGGTCGTTCAATGGAGAGGGTGATCCCTCAGCTTACGGCTGACGACTAGGGTTAGAAATCATCAGATAGATATCGAAAAATGATCGAATTTGCATTTACCATGAATCGGCATAAGATAAAAGACAGATAAGTTTCAATCATTTAGTGTATTTATCCTCACTGATACAATCACTGATAGTACTTTCGTAAATGCTCAGCGTTCCAAGGATGATGTCGTTCTTTATCGTCCAATGTAGCGAGCCGGTACATGGCAGGACTGAGCACATCGATCACTGTGTAAGGTCCTTCCCACTTCGCAACGATCTTTCCTTGCTTGAGAATCTCGAGAGTGAAGGCAGCCTTACGTAGCACCAAGTCACCTACACGGAAATTACGTCCATGAACCTTTAAGTTGAAATATCAAGCCATGCATCCATTTTGTTCAATAAGGTTCGTCAAAGCTCGTTCACGGACATCGTCGATCAGTTGCAGGTTGAGTTCGAGCCCTTTCGAGTTTCTTTCTTCGTTGTAGTATTGGAGACGAAGTGGTCGTTCATTAACTTCCACTGGGACGACAGCTTCACATCCATAAGCGAGCATGAATGGTGTTTCTTCTGTCGAGGTTTTGTGGGTCGTTCTGTACGACCATAGTATGCCAGGGATTTCCTCTGGCCAGGTTTCCTCGAGCCTGTTTATTCTCTTCTGAAGGGGTCCAAGGATGCATTTATTGGCAGCCTCTACCAATCCATTAGACTGGGGATGGACGACAGAAGTGAAATGCAGCTTGATCTTCAGCCCAAAACAGAAATCTTTGAAGCCGACACTATCAAATTGCATCCTATTTTCCATCATAATGGATTATGGGATGCCAAAACGACAGACAATGGATTTCCAGACGAAGCTCATAGCTTCCTTCCAGGTGATTCGGGACATGGACTCTCCCTCGATCCACTTCGTGAAGTAGTCGATCACCACTATTAGGAATCTTTGTTGCCCGCTCGCTTGTTTGAACGGACCGAGGAGGTCCAATCCCAACTTGGCAAAGGGCACTGGAATGACGATGTGGATCAGATCAGTTAGAGGGGCCGAGCTGATCCTTGAGAATTTTTGGCTAATCGGGCACTTTCGCACGTACTCGACGGCATCTTTGAACATTGTTGGCCAAAAGTAGCATTGTCTTATGGCCTTCAAAGCTATTGCTTTTCCCCACAATGATTCCCGCAATCGCCCTCATGGATTTCTTGGATCACATAGAGCTCTTCCTGCGGGGCTAAACATTTGAGGTAGGGGAACACGTCATACCTGGTCCATCTCCTTTTGTATAATGAACCATCTTGCAGAACGAATTGGTATGCCTTCCGTTCTAGCTTTCGTGCCTCCACCAGATCGGTCGGCTTTTCCCCCGTGCCCAGGTAACGGATTATGGGATCTATCCAAGTGATTCCTCGGTCGAGGCTTAGCAGTTCCTGCTCCAGCACGCTGGGGTGTGGTAGACGTTGTACATACACCATTCGACCGAGTCCCGTGGGGGAGGATGATGCGATCTTCGAAAGGGCGTCGGCTCGATGATTCTTCGACCTTGGTACGTGATGGATTTCTACTCGTCTCAATTTGGAGAGCTCCGCTTTAGCAACTTGCATGTAACTTTGCATTGTGTCTTCGCGGGCCTCGAAGCTTCCGTTTAGTTGGTGGATGACAAGGTTGGAATCGCTGAGTAGTTGGACCACTTTTGCTCCTAGGGCTCGAGACAATCGAAGTCCATTGATGGTTGCTTCGTATTCAACACCATTATTTGTGGTTTGGAAATCGAAGCGGAGAGCGTATTCGAATATATTACCCGCTGACGTTTGGATAATTATTCCGGCCCCGCTTCCGGCTTGAGTGATTGAACCGTCAACTTGTACGATCCATGTTCGGGTCTTCAATTGCAGCGGTTGACGAGTTGAGATCTGTCAAGGGTGAAGAGGTAGCATCGGGGTGCATGTTAGTAACATATACCTCCTCCTTTGGGCTATCGTCGTAAGTGAGTTCAACAATGAAGTCGGCGAGGGCCTGCCCTTTGATGGCGGTCCTTGGCTTGAACTGGATGTCGAATTCGCTTAGCTTGACTCTCCACTTCGTCATTCTCCCTAAACGATCCAACCTCTTTAGGGTTTGTTCCAAGGGAGTGTCGATGAGGACCATGATGGTGTGCTCTTGGAAGTAAGGTCGCAACCTCCTCACAGATTGGATCAGTACGAAAGCCATCTTCTCTATCCTTGAATAGTTTATCTCTGTGCCTTAGAGAACTTGGCTGACGTAGTAGATGGGACGTTGCACTCCCGAGTCTTCTTTGACGAGCGCCGAGCTTACGGCCTCCAAGGTAGCGGCCAGGTAAATGATGAGTAGGTCATTTCTGTCTGGCTTGGTCAGGAGTGGTAGGCTACGAAGGTACTCCTTTAACTCGGAGAAGGATTTCTTGCAGCCCGTGTCCCACTCGATGGCCCTCTTGCCATTTGAGGCGGATGCTATCGCTTTTCTTAGTACTTTGAATAAAGGTGACGATCTTTTGCCTGACTTAGACAAGAACCGACACAAAGCAGCTATCCTCCCATTCAGTCTTTGGAGCTCTCTGATGGTCGAAGGCTCCTTCATCGCTACGATCACCATGATCTTGTCAGAGTTAGCCTCAATCCCTCGGTTCGTTAGCATGAAACTGAGGAACTTCCCCGACTGAACTCCGAAGGTACATTTAGCCGGGTTGAGTCGAAGGTTGTATCATCGGATCTGTGCGAATATCTCTTAGAGATCTGTGATGTAATCCGTCGGCTTCCTCGATTTGACCAGCATGTCATCAATGTAGACCTCGAGGTTCCGCCTAATTTGAGCCTCAAAGACCTCGTTCATCATGTGTTGGTATGTAGCCCCTGCATTCTTCAAACCAAATGGCATTTTGGTATAACAGAAAATACCTTGATCAGTGACGAAGGATGTCTTCTCTTCGTCTTCCAGTGTCATCTGGATCTGGTTATACCCTGAGAATGCATCCATGAAGCTGAGGAGTTCGTAACCCGAAGCACTGTCGACCAGATGGTCGATCCTAGGTAGGGGTAACTATCCTTCGGACAGACTTTATTGAGATCGATGAAGTCGACGTACATCCAACATTTGTCATTAGCCTTCTTCACCATCACAACATTTGAGAGCCAGTCATGATACTTGACTTTTCGAATGAAGCCCCAGTTAGAAGTCGATCCACTTCCTCGATTGCAGCCGTTATCTTTTCGCCCCCCATGTTCCTCTTCTTTTGCTTCATGGGTCTGGATGTCGGGTCGACTTCCAGCTTGTGGGATATCACCTTTGGGTCGATACCAGGCATATCCTTCGGGGACCAGGCAAAAACGTCAGCATGCTCTCTCAAAAGAGCGATCAGCTACTCCCTTAGGTCGAAAGGGAGCATTAACCCAATAGAGACGATCTTCCCTTCTTCTTCGGAGATTCGGATGTTCTCCGTTTCTTCGACGACCATGGGTCATTGATCCTTGCCTTTAGGATCGACTGGGTCTGCCTGCCCAATCCTTCTCAAAGCGATGGGCAAGGTATAGCACAACCATGCTTGCTTCTGATTTCCTTTCGCTTTTCCAACCCATTCAGGAATCTGGAACTCGATCATTTGATGGAAAGGGAAGACCACCGTCTCTATAGCATTTAGTAGTGGTCTGCCGATGATTCCGTTGTACGCCGAGTTGATCTTTACCACCATGAAATCGGTCAAGCGAGTGACTTGTCGTGGATGCGTACCTAAGGTCATCGGCGGGTGATGATGCCTGCTATTGGGGCTGAGTGCCCGGTGAACCCCACTAGAGGTACCGAACAAGGTCTTAACTCTGCGGATGATAGCCTCATTCTTTCCAACGTGGTGAAGAAAAGCACGTCGCACGAGCTTCCAATGTCGACAAGTAATCTCTTCACGGCGATCTCGTTGATGGTAACTGTGACGACGACGACATGATCATGCGACAATTCTACACCCTCTAGATCCTAATCTGAGAAGGATATAGGAGGTGTAGAATCTCTAGGTTGCTTTCGCCCCACAGAAATTGTCATCAACCTTCCGACGTAGGAGCTTTGAAGCGAGTTTGACAGCTCCGGGTGCGAAGGACCTCCCATTATTATGCTGGGGATGCTAACGCTGGGAGGCACCAAGGCATCACCAGAGGATCTTGGTGGGTGAGTTGACATGGTCGAGATGTTTTGTTAACTGGGATGTCAACTCGGATTTTCCACAGACTGCGCCAAACTGTTAAGGCCAAAAATGACCGAGACAGTTATCAAGCTGACATGGACGCTTCGTGTTGAGTCGGAGCCTCGTCAACAGGTTGAATGAGACCCTAGGTTGGAAGAACCAATGTCGATTGATGGATGTTGGTTGGGATACGGTGCTCGATCAACCCTCGAACAGCTTGTACGTCGATCACTCGAGGTTGGGAAGATCGGAAGCGACCCTCGTGGAGGATGGGGACTCGTCGATCTACACCACAACGACACATTAGGGGGGTAGGATCTGGGTTCTGACCCAAATCCCCTCCGATGCTTTAGTTAGTATATGAACTTAAGGATGGGAGGGAGCTTGGAGCAGCTGAGATCGACCCACAGAGGTTCATCTTAGATCTGTCGTCACAAGCTCTTTTGTAGTAGAATTATAAGCTGCAAGAGTAGAGTCTTTATATTAGATCTCGTACCTTTGGAATTGGAACCCCATTACCTTTGTCCTCTCGGGTATTTATATGCAGCTCCATATTGATTGTGAGTAATCGTCCCTCATTGATTCGGGCGCGATCTTCTCGGGATTCGAGATAACGGCTGCCCCATATATTCGGCCCCATTAAATTCCCCCTGAATATCGGCGGAAGCTTAACGATCAAACGAGTCGTTCGCTTGACTCGGTAATACTCCACTTTGAGCGATGGGTATCGGGTTGTGGGCGCCAAATGGGTCAGGTACGTGGATACTTCACCATGATCCGCACCCATGCACTAACAGAAGCGATAAGAACATACGATCCCTAGAAGCAAATATCATCCCATAAACTTTTCTGAAAGTGATCCAAACCCAAATGAAGTCTCCCTAGCTCCAATCAACCTGCAAAACAAATTAGATAAGGAAATTAGTTGCAATCTTACAAAATTGATGGAGATTATGGTTAAAAATTGAATTTTTGGGGTTATAGGGGTTTAGAGAGAGAGAGAGAGAGAGAGAGAGAGAGAGAGAGAGAGAGAGAGAGAGAGAGAGAGATGGATATGAAGGGATGGAGATGGGGATGAAGGGGTGAAGGGCGGACCGAGTGGTGGAGCTTGGTCGAGCTGCCGTCGGCTGCAGAGGTGGAATCGAGAGGGGGTGTGTGGTCGAGCGAAATTGAGAGAAGGGGGAAAGCTCGATTAAGTAGAGTTATGTTTGGGAAAATGAGGGAAGGAGAGGAAAAAAGGGAAGGGGCTAGGGCTTATAAGGCACTTGTAACGCCCCGTTTCTGGGTGACATTACTTTTTTCGTTAATTGTGCAGGCCCTGCAAGGTTCCAGTGAAGCCAACATAGAGCAATAGATATTTTCATAACAGAGTTAACTTTATTCATCCTTCCAAGAGGGTACCAAAGCATAACAAAAGATAATCTACTAGTCTTTATTTATAAACAATGATAAAGTAACTAAACAATAGAAGAATACTCTCCTTACTAATCCTTGACTCAGAAATCAGCACTCTCCACTGGAAATTCCGACTCCTCGAAAGCTGGAGCCTCCTCGTACTCTGGTTCAGTTTCTGTTGAGCAAACATTTGAAAGGATAAAGTAAACAATATTTGCAATAAACAACAATTATATCTTTCATACAACCCTATTCCTAAGCAAGCCAACAACACTAAACACTAGACTGAACCTTTCTAACCAATACATTCCAATTTTTTATTATGCTCATAATGTAAAGGGAAAGAGCGGGCTAAAGAACAACCTCAGGTTTCACAGGCGAGCTCACCGGTGCCCTACATTTATTGGTCCAAGGTATTCATCAAGGAACCCAATCAAGTCATTCAGTTCTGTCAATGAGCGTAGTCTCCGCTACTCTTTCTAACTTTAATTATGTGTTCCCAACCCCATGTCATTCTAACTATCTATTCCAATTATCCACTAGTTCTATACTTTATAAACTTCATAGGAAGAAATGTGCACAAAACTAATATGTCGTTAGAGACAAGTCCTATGTAACATTATTTCACAAATACTAAATTATTGCACAATTCTAACAACAAGTTTATTTGCCAACTGTAACATTTCCATACGTTAATTTCTACGGTGAAAGAAACTATATTTAATATGTTCTAAAAACAGTTCCAAAGTAATCAATTCATTCAACCATTAAAACTAAGACATAATTGTTCATGGAATGAAATAATACAACTATAGGATCAGATTCGTATTTATTGGCATCCATGAGGGGTTCTAGGTCTACCTAGCGCGGGGGTCTTTCTCCCAAAATCTGAAAATATGGGCAATAAAAAGGGTCTTGCGCCGTGACCAAACCATTCAGTCCACATGCTATATTAATCAGGATAATCATCAAATAACTGACTGTATACACAGATGGGAGCAACTGAAAATAGAAGCCTAATCGATTCCCAAAAAGAACAGCACATGAAACATCACAATGGAGTATTGCAGTTAACAGAACAAGCCCAAAGGAGAACACGGCTACAGAGATCCACAAATAAACACAACCGAAACAAGAAATCTGCCAATCAGAGCATCCCTCTGGGTAAAGACTCCCCGGCGGCCAACCCTATCACCCCCAAGTCCCAAATCAGTAATACAAAGCTACGGCAAAGTGCCGCCTTGCTCGTATGATGCCTTTTCTATCATGAGGGGATAAAAATTCCCTTTTTACGCTAACGAATCATCATTTCCTATGAATCGAAAATCCCGAAACCCGAGTTCTTTCACAGATTCAAAAGCATGAAGGAGATAGTTGAAATTTAAAACAAATAAGGTTTACCGGTTGTGCAGAAAACCAAGCCGAAAGAATTCCAGAAAACTAGAGGATAAATCCGAATCCAATCAGCTGCTTAATCAAAGAAATTTTGAGAAGTGAAAATCAATTTTGCATGCCTAAAAAACCCTAAGAGTTGCTGCGCATAAATAAGAGAGGAGAGGAGAGAGAGAGAGAGAGAGAGAGAGAGAGAGAGAGAGAGAGAGAGAGAGAGAAATCTTATCGAGTAGAGAATCCTGAAGAATCCGCGGCAGAATCGAGTTGGTTAGGGTTTTTCGAAAACCCTTCTCGCTGCCACCCGCTGCTCGCCCCACGCACGAGAAGAAGGGGGCTTGGGTCGAAGGAAAGAAGACGAAGCGGTATGGGCTCGTGAGGGAAAATAGCGAGTGGAGGGAGAGAATTAGTGGAGAGGGGGTTTAAGGGTTTTTTTATTAAATGGGTTGACCCGTGAGTGGGCCTGGGCTTTTATAAAAATGAAGTGTTACAGCACTCGATCGAGTTGAGGCAACTCGTCCGAGCTGCAATCAAGTTGGTATGGGCCCCATTTTCCTTTAGCGGTCACTCAGCCGAGTGACCTAAGTCACTCGGCCGAGTCAAAATTCAGACAGTGTGGCCCTTTTTTGTGTTCAGCAGATGTATTCACTCGACCGATTGGCTTGTTCCACTCGGTCGAGTCAAATATATGGCAGATGGCCTCTTTTCGCTTCCTCTGCAGGATTCGGTGCTCAACCGAGTGGCCTACTCCACTCGGTCTAGCAGAAATTGAGCCAGAGTGTTGATTTTCGCCGTTATGCAGCCTTCTCGACTCAGACCGAGTCGCAATGCCACTTGGTTGAGTAGCTTCCTTCTCCTCCAAAGTGAAGTATGTCTACTCCCTTTGTTCTCCTTTCGATTTCTCCATCGTTCCTTCATTGTTTTGCATTCTCCCTTCATTGATTACCTGCACAAGAATTTTAGCGTCAGAAATTTTTATATTTTTATATTTTTATATTTTTAATTGATTTTTAAAATGTTTTGTATTGAATTTTTGGATAAAATGAAAGAAAAGAAAGAAATGAAAACAAAAAGGAGAAACTTCGTGTTGTCTCCCGATAAGCGCTTGTTTAAAATCGTAAGCTCGACTCCTTTAGATTTTCATTGACAC